>JAGJRP010000441.1:0-45504 GCA_022832235.1 Lepidurus couesii | reverse complement strand
CTCATTAACTTACGTTGATGAGAGTCGTTAAAACTTGCTCTTTCTTTCACTCCATTAGCTGAAAAAAGAAAAATTCATTGTTGGCCAGTGACACACGTGTCATTTTTGACTCGGGGATAATGTAACTAAATCCGGAGAACGTGTTGTGTTTCGCGAAAGCCTTACTTGAGAAAATGGAAAATAAAGAAATACGAGCTGATTGCCGGCAAATCTTCGACGCTTTTTTTGCCTTCGAAAAGTACAATATGTCGCCACAGTTTAGTGCTGCAGCAGCAGTCGCCTAACTTGCGGAACAAGATTGCGACTTGATCTCATTTAATCAAGTAGAACTTGATTAAACGAAACGTTCTTGAAACAACGAAACGTTCTTGTTGTCGAAATCTTTTAGTTAAGTTTACTGTCCATACATTTCTGCATGGAATGTGTTGCTCTTCTCCGAAAGTTGTTCCGAAAGGCCCAAGGAAGTCTGTTAAGGTTTGGATTTGCCCCCGTAAACTCTCTCCTTAGCGTATAATTTTGGGGGGTCACGATGGCTTTCTTTTTTCTTGATATGGTTCATTACCTCTTACCTCGAACTTTTTTTAGCGAAAAAAGCAGCGATGAGATTTTCTGATGGATGGAATAAAAACGCAGAGTGTGCGGACACCGCACAGGTGAGACGACCCAGGTGGGCTTTGCGCAAACTTTTTATGGTGGCAGGCAGCGGGTTCTGTCGGTAAGTCTTCGGTACAACTTGTAACGAGTAATAAATGCGGTATAATAAATCCAGTGCTTGGGGGAAATGAAACGGAAACCAACCCTTTGACTTTCTTCGTAAATTCTTCCGCACTTTTTCACTTCATTCCATTTGACAAAGTTTGGAAATAGACAAGAAGCACGAAAGAAAAAGGAATTGTCCAGCAAAAACAATTTCGCCAAACGAGAAGCTGAATATTTTGAGTGATTTTATCCATCTTTTTTGCCGGATTTTTAAGCAGCCTTGGATGAGAAATGCGATAAGGAAAAATTGCAAAATATTTTAAAAATAAAATGGCAATGAACTAAAATCTCGTAAAAGTGACCAATATGAGAAACTGATTTACTTTGACATTACTACAATATAATGGCAAACTGTTAAAAGCTCTACTTGCTGCCCTGAAATTTGCCACATTTGCTACCACGAATAACGCCAAACAAATTTTTGACAAGAAAGTCTCTGACATGTATACATTTTGGTCTCTTTAATTAACAAGCCTTGGATGCAACAAAATGACAAGTATTTTTTAAACAAGGTACCTTGACNGGACTTCGTAAAGGTAAGCGAGAGTAAACACAACTTTAAGAGGGTTCTAAATCGCAATCTTGAACCACCCACCCTCAGTGTATACACCACAAGCCGACTGAGACTTGAAAAAAAAAATGAGAAAAGGTCTGTTGCCCATGGAAGGACCACCTAACCCGAGGAATCTTCCCGGGATAATCTGAAAGGTTAACGTTATGAGGCGGCTTCACTTGAGTTGAAGCAACTCCTTGGCTCTAGAACGAAAGATCAGACTCAAAATCCCTGACCGCTTCTAATCTTTTCCATTTATTTCTACCTGAAACCACTTCTAAGATAACCCTTACAGATACTAGCATCATTAGACCCCCTGTTACCTACCCTTAACCCTTCCACTGATACCCTGTTTGATCCTTCCAATAGGATTGACGTCGATCCTGTGACGTCATGAGCTTCCCAGTTTTTTCCCTCGTTTTCTTCGCCGACTTCGGGTCGCAAATTGCCGTGCAATACACCGGTAAGCCCAGGACTTGAAAGTAGTTTTCATTCAAGATAGAAAGTTGGTGTAACTTAACAAAAAATGAAGAAGAAAAGTTGATTTTCAACGTATTTCCCCGAATCCCCAACTCTGTTTGAAATATCCATCGTGAGGGCGTATTTTGGCTTATTTTATAAATAATTCATAAAAAGCGAACGGAGCAATTTCACGGGTAAAACTCGATTAGTATGCCAAGACCCGTATAATACAACTCGGTGAACGATTTTGGCGAAAATAATCCTTTCAGATAATTATGCCAGGAGCCTGAGAGAGTTTTAGCCGACAACACAAGCCTGGGACCATCAGGAAAAGGAGAGCCAGAAAATTATGAAAAGCTGTAAGTGTTAAGTTGTTGGCTAGTGCTTTTATATAGTCTGGACAAGCGGTAAACCCTTTTTCTTGGCAGTCAGGGGACTCCGTGGTAAATTTGATTAGGTGACGACGATAAAACGCCGTCACACGCTTGCCAAACAAGTCCCAAAACTTTGGATCTGAAATCTCCCCAAATCGCCCCAAAAAGGAATGCTGTTTTACACTGGGGTACCAAGACGAAATCCTACCACAATAATGTCTTCAATTTTTTCCTGCCCTTCTGCTCCTCTCATCATCCAAGCTCGAAAAGCAGTAACAATACTTCCTTAAAGCAAATAGCCCCAAAACAAATTGAGCATTTCTCTCTACCAAGTATGAATGGACAGTCAGGGTCTTTTGGGAGATATTTGAACCATTCCGGCATTCGTTAAAGGTGGTCTGATTTAAGAATAGCGACCAACAGTCCCAAATCAAGAAAAAAATCACGAACAGGACTCCAAAGAATACAAGATTTTGACTAAAACTGTGTTGTGCACAGCTCTCAAAGCTTCGGGGCTAGGTGGTTTTTCTTTCAAGGCTTTCCTAATCCCAAATCTCTGGTACAAAAGAGGCGTCGCAGCAAGGAAAAAAAAACTGGTAGCAGTAAAAAGCGTTAGTGACAATAGCTTTCCCAAAACAGTCCTATATCCCTTTGGCTGGGGCTCTTATGGAAGCGACTTTGGTTGGAGTTCCACACAAAGCTTTTTCTGGAAGAGAATGGGTTTCTTGGGGGTTGCTGCAAAACCCCAAGCGAAGAAACTGAGGAGAGCTACAACAAAAACGTGAGAATCTCCGTAATTAAAGCTTCGCTGATTCATTCCACGCGGGAGAGACAGAACTTACCGAATGGAGTCAAAGAAATTCGGCACCAACACCCCCCCCCCCCAAATAAACAAAAGAACTAAGGATAAAGACGTTATACTTTTGCGTATGAAAAGACTCGATGATGTGCTGCTTTTGACCTGTATTTTGAGCAAAGGAAATTACTACGGGAAGTTTCACACCTTCACTATTAACTCGTTCTCTCGCTGGGTGCCAGAGCGAAAAATCTGTCCCAGAACTCCTTAAACCTATACTATCCAAGTCCCCTTGTCTTTCTCTTTCCCATACCCCAATACAATTACTAGGACAATAGTCAACTTCTACCACATTATAGTATCCCGTTAAGCGCAATTTGAATGACGCAATTAGTAAACAAAAAGTTTATTGGATCTAATTTTCTTCACCTACATTTTTCGAATGCCCTTGCAAAACATACATTTCCTCGGTTAATTTAAGGGTATGTTTAAGCCCAACATTCCGAAAGATCAAAGTGTTTCAAACAAAATGTTGCACCAACTACTTATTTATAACAGAGCAAACCTAATCCGCAGTTCAGTTGAAAGTTATCGGTAGAAAAACGTTTGTCAACTCTGATATACCAAGGACTTTTCCTCCAATTCTAATTTCACAATTTCTTCACATCCAATCCATTTCATTTTCTTATACAGTCTATTTAATGAATAAGTAAGTGAATATAATGAATTAATATTCGTATTAATTCATATAGTCTATTTAAAATTCATTACAATATCAACAATATTTCCCATGATGTTACGTAACATAATTAATTTTTATTAGACTGATTTTGAATTACTGTTAAAATCGTTACAAATGGGAAACTCGATGTATTCATTCTAACGCAAAATAATTGCAAAGCAAGCTATATATAAGGGAGAAAAAAAAGACATGGTAAAGGTTCCAAAATTTCTACCAGAGCTCAAATCCCGTTTGGCTTACTTTGAACATGTTCGGAAACCGACTAGGTATACGAACGATCTTTCCAGACAATTCAACGATCTCATAAAATAAAGCGGTCACTTATTTTCGCTTTGTATGTTTTCAAACCATGCCAGCTACTGGGTCGGTCAGGTCCCAACAAACCCCCACCTCGCAAATTCGTAGTAAACCTTCCGTCAGAGCCAAGACACGTCCCGAAGTATTGGCCTAAATGTCGCTATAAAAAGGCTCCCTCTTCTCTTGCACCAACTCGCCGAAGTTAGCAATTAGCGTGTTTTTCCGGGAACACGGTCTTGCTCTCAAGGAAAACTTCAAAGGATATCAAGAAGTCTGAGGCCGGGAAAAAGGGAGCATAACTCCTTCTATCTCTATCTTTTCTACCCAAGAGTTTCTTAGCAGAAGAATCCCAAAAGTAAGCTCCCAAAAAAAAAAAGAAATTCCACTGTCAACGACGCGAACTTCGAGGCGCGCCAGGCGAATTTCTGCTATACTGAAGTAGCGACTTAATGAGCGGTGACCAACTTACTACCTCCCTCGACCCCCTTTATTCTCCCTTCCGCAGTAACCGTAGTGAAAGGGAACTAACTATTCCTGATGAAGCAAAAAAACTAAACTAACTAATCGCAAAGAAACTAACTATCCCTGTGAAGCTTATGAGCCCAAAGAAAAGAACATATACAGAAGCTTCCTCCAACGGTATTTGGAAACCGGATAGTCCTCCTCAATCAACCGAAAGACGCTTTCCTCTTAAACAATTCAGAAAAAGACTGGTCAAATTAGAAAAGGAAAGGAACCTGTCAGCGCACTAGTTAAACTAGTCAGCACGTGTCCGAGTCCTCGATTGGCGCCAGTCGACATTGACTTATCATTACTCTTATAACGACAAAAAAGGGTGACGCCATAGAAAATTCAGAGAATACGTAACGTGATTCGCGCCAATTTTCTCTAAATGGTCATCAAATGGCCACAGAACCACACAGGTGTTCTCCCAGACCAATGTCGTTTTTGTGACCTCGATTTTTTAAGTGCAGAGGGGTTGGCGATACAAGGAGTCATTTATCCTATGCCTATACGGCAGCAGTTCTCAAACTGTGCGCCGCGAAAGATTTATGTAATTGCACAGATGCAGCAATTATAGAGGCCTATGTTGCTAAGGGGCGCCACGCGAGCTGCTGATATGTTCCGAGGGGCGCCGCGGCGAATTGGGGATACTGCGCCGCGAACGAAAAATTTTGAGAACCCCTGCTATACGGGTTAGCTAACGGTCACGGTAGCAGTAACGTTCACCATCCGAGGAGTGGAGAGGACAATATTTGCAGACTCTGAAAGAAAGACAGTCAGAAGAAAACTATCGAAAGAAATATGAAACGTGAAGGTGATTGACTCCGCGCAGGTGCACGCGCAGGTTTATCTGCTCGTCAAGCATGGCCTATAAGTCAAATAACGTTATTAACTCAACAAAAAATGCAGGACTACTTTTGTTTTCCCTTTCTTCAGATTCTATACTGCTTCTTCAGTAATTGAAGTACTTCAAAAATACTTTTCTTTAACTTTCTTTTCGTAAAGACTTTTTTGTTCACACCATTTTATTTAAACGCTCACTCCTTATACATTGTACTGAAATTCTTCAATTATTACCCAGTTCCGCTTTTTCTGAAAAAGTAATGAATTATTAAGCTTCTCAAACCATTGGGTAGTTTTCTTTTTTAGATTTAAGAAATTCGTAATTCATTCATTGAATTAGGCTACGCTACTTAACACTTAGGCTAATAAGAATACGAGAGCAGGTCCTCCTGAAAACTACAAAGGTAACGCAAGTATTACCTGAGAAATCCAAGAGTTTCAACTGTGATCCATGATTGACGAAAAAATGGGCGGAGTAAGCAACAAAAAGTGCGATTTTAAAAGCGACTCGAAATTGTATATTAATCGTACAAACATCTCATCATTTCTAGGTCTAGTTCTGATGGTCCTGAGCTCCTGACTGAATATATGGCATGAGGTCTTTGATCCGTATACCTTACAGTACCCTCCCATACGCAGTAATGTTCCAACTGCGTCCTATATCGTCCTATACCGGCTTGCACCTGCCCTAAAAAATCCTAGAACCAACGCCCTGTAGAATGCACTCTAAGGAAGAGAAATAAAAAAAAAAAATTTGGGGGGGGGATCTAAGAAAAGAGCTCGCGCACAATGACTTGTGCGGCATTTATAGAGAGCAGTCGCGCCTTATTGTTGCTGCCGTTAATTCTTCGCTCCGCCAGCCAATTGTTTCAAAGCGCGCGTCTTTGCCGAGCCAACGCCTTATTTCGGGTGCCTTACGCCTCGTCTCTACAATAGCGAAGCCGTAAAACGGCCGATGCACCCCGCTTGACTCGCGAGGCTTCGCTTGTTTACCTCTCCTTGACGGGTCCATCTTCATGATCTTCAGCTCGCATTCCTGTTATCAGACTAATATGCTTAGCTCACGTAACCACTTACAAGCTACCCACTTTTTCAATCCTCTTTTTTATACTTAACAAAAGAATGAGATAAAGTTAATTAACATTTGAGGACATTCTTTTGACAACGATCAGAAAGTTATTTTGTTTTGTTTTTTTAAATTACCTTTGTGTTGGGTATAAGCCTGATCTTATTCTCTCTTATCTATACATGTATAGTGTACTCCTTTGGACGCTTGCAAATTAAGGGAACGATAATAAACGCAAGTGAAACGAGTAGACGGTATGAGTCGCTTCCCACTTTCGTTCCTCGCCAAGCGTTGCGAATGTGCGCATGTAGATATAAAGACACGTTGCTGGCACGAGCCAAAAAGCCAGAAGAGCACATCCGCTCGTCTTTAGCGAGGCTATCGCGTGAGGCTTTGGAGGAATCCAGGCAACGCCTTTCTTTTCTACGCTTTAATACAATACCATACAGCACTCCAGCCTATCTTTCCAAATAATAAAAAGGAGAAGAAAGAAAGAAGTTGAAAAAGAGGACAATGAACTGCCATGTCAAAAACCGAGACCTATCCCTCAACGTTAGTTGAGGTGTGGTCAATATACCTGTTGCAAGCTGGCCAACATGAGTCTCTAGAATCGGATTTCTCTCCAAGTCCATAAATCAAAACGATCCAACGGACGTCCATATACATTGGTCTTATTGAAGTATGCTGGAATAAGACGTGGTATCGATAATGAAGGCCAAACTGGTTCTGGTTGACAACCACGAACTGGATACAATCCTCCAAATGTTCTATTCTGTTCTATTCTGGATAAGGTAGCTTATTACGTTCATCAACTAGATAAAAAAATTTAATTAGGGTCATAAGTTATGGGTGTAGATAATAAGTTTTACCCTTGTGTGGATAAGGAAATTTGTAAGGTATAATTTAATTGAAAGAAACAGCAATCAGTGAACTATTTGGCCCCTTTTGAAATAAAAATGACCAAGGGCAAGGACTACTGTGAAAAATCTTCTAATTTTTACAATAGATATATGTAATTTTTTATTAGAATTTCCGAATTGTGACGCCGTCTTAGGTGTTTACAACAGTTTATTTTGTAAAATAATGAATTAGTCTCAACTACGTTTCTATAAATAAACTTAACATTTCCATCGTAGTTTTATAAATATCTTATTGACATAAGAGTACAGGACCTATACCCAAATGCCTCATCCCCAACCCTTTTAGAAAGAAATAACGACGGTAACAGCCGTACTACAAATAAATATAAAATAGTGTTAGTATTAAATTACTATTAGTATATTTTAGTATTAATAAAATAGTATTAGTATATTAAATTAGTAAAGAAATCAGTATTACAAAAGTACCTGGTTTCAAAAGTACAAAAAGTACCTCCTTTCCCCTACCTGCTACTACACCCCCTCCTTCCCCACATGGGGTGGTACCTTGATACTACCCCACCCTACCCTTGTACTTATATAATTTTAATCAGTGACAATAAAAACCGTACTCATAATACAGCCCGAGGCAATAAGCGTGAGCCTACGCCGGTTAAGTTTTTAAAAAAAAGTACCTGGTACTAGAAATTGTTGCACTTTATGAAGTTACGAAGATGAAAGTTTTGTATTTTTATTCCAATATTGTTCATATCTTGTTATTGTTGATATCTTGTTCCAATATTGTGAAAAATTGACATAATTCTTTCGTTCCCAAGTAAAATTTACTCCCAAATGTACGGCCAAAAGGTATCACTTATTAACTGTAAAGGAATTTAGGGAACCAAAACAGTCCGGAAGATTCATACGCACCCATTCAAGTCGCTGGTTAAGCTCTATACCGTCGCACTTGAGTTCGGGTTTCCTGCCGCTCACGTTAGAAGTAGTAAAATGAAAATAAAAAATAAAAAGGATGCAGATGGTACCGGCATAATAACATGACCAAAGCGTACCTTCAGGAAATCCAACTTGACTTTTCAACCGCACCCTTTCTTCCTCTTTCTAATACCGTTCCAGTTTCTTCGCAGTATTTTGTATTTTCTTCGCAGTATTATGTATTTTGTATTTTATTTGTGTATTTTCTTACCAGCTTATTGTTTATCCCCTTTAAAGTTAAGAACGTTACAGAAATATGACTCGTATTTAGAAAAATCGCTACAAAATGTGAATTACTAATTTAAAAGAATTCGTGCGATTTCTTTTTTTAAAATAAAATAAAAGTCGAAAATTCACCGGAGATCTCGTACGAGTCTATACCTGTCGCGAAGCTGCTGCTATATAGCATTATGGAGGAAGGCAATCAGAGTCGCATTGTTGCCTGGAAGGGTAAGTTTCCGGTGTCTCTCTCATTCTAACTTCTCTCTCTTCCCCATTTTTCTTCAACAATATACACCAAGAGGAAGTCGAGAATCGGAGAGTGTTCGGAGCACGAGGATATACGTTCTACATGAGTCCCCATGCGAGACAGTCTTGGCACAAGACTCTTCCCGCCTCGCAAGTGGAAAGAGTTTGGACTCGCGAGCAAAGGATTTCCAAGGCAGGAACCCCCAACAAGAAAAAAAAAAACAGACCGATATAGTCCCAGAGGGTAACATGTTGCACCTGTCAGGTGTCAGAAGTACGATACAGTAAATTAAGCCTTCCTGCAGTTCTTATAAGGATATCAGTCATTTGTTCTAATAATAACCGTTTAAATGTCAGCTACAATGGAAAAAAAAAAAACGTTTAAATGTCAAACAAGTTTTCCAAGGTAAACTATAAGAGTTCATAGCAAAAATAAATAAAACGCAAACAGTTTATTAGGGAAATTGTTATTGAATCCAGAGGAAAAAAAGGCTAGCTTGAAATTATGTTATCAACTTTACCAAATCCTAATTATATTCCCCTTCTTGACTGCAAAATTGAGCAAGTTTTCCAGTTTGACTAAACTAAAACTTACTCCAATTATTGGTAAAAAGGTACAAGAAGAAAGGCTAGCATATCAAGAAGAGAAGGTCCCGTATAAGGACATGGGAGGCATAACTGGCACGTGCATTATTTTCACGTTGCGTCTTCACATTAAGGATCTTATCAAGTCGTCTCCTGTCCCAACTGGGAACTCCAATTAAGCCCCCAGATGGGCTTATTATGCACAATATGCACGAGACATTGCCTTGGAGAATGAAATTAGGACTATGGATATATGGTACATGTAGAATATCCGGTCTTTGTTAAAAAAAAAATTCCTTTGAATATCCGTCAACCACATTCTCCTCGCGGAAACCTCACACAAAAACTGCCTTTTCTATTTTCAAAAGCTGTACAACAAAGGAATAATTGCTTCTTTTTTTAAATTTGCGAATGTTTCGATATGGTATGTGAAAAATCGTCGACTTCTAAGGCTAAAATTGGCCTTTCACTTTAATTTCGAATTATGGACAAATACTATAGAGCTTTTGCCAAATTACGCCTCTCGCGGCAAGAGTTGGCGAAATCCGCCATTTTGAGAACATTTAAGTTAAGGTACACAAACAACAACAAACTGTTTTCCGTGAATAGTTTGGTTTTGCTTACCGCTTTTACAAGTAGCTCAGGTAAACAAACAAAAAGACATAAAGCTAAAGACACAAAGCAAAACGAAAACAATTTCTTGTTGTTTATTTACCTTAACTTAAATGTACTCAAAATGGCGGATTTCGCCAACTCTTGCCGCGAGAGGCGTAATTTGGCAAAAGCTNAAAAAGACATAAAGCTAAAGACACAAAGCAAAACGAAAACAATTTCTTGTTGTTTATTTACCTTAACTTAAATGTACTCAAAATGGCGGATTTCGCCAACTCTTGCCGCGAGAGGCGTAATTTGGCAAAAGCTCTATGCAATGCAATGCGCTATCCATTTCATTTATTCAATTATGCTAAGCGGGTGGTTGCGACTCCGTACCAGGTCCTGTACTTTGCACGCTTTTCATTGGCACGCTTTGAAAAGCAACAAAGAGGTACAAACGAAGCGCGGCATGATTTTGATGAGTTAAAAAGGGAATCAGGTCATTTGGATGATCTAATGCAGGAAATGTGTGTATTGTACTATTGTTGCGGTAAGGTGTTACAGATTATTTCCCTGCTTGAGTGTTTAGCATAGTGTATACAGATACTTGACCGTGTAGGTTCCTATTTGGCTCCGCTCCTTTGATCAAGGGTGACAATACACGCAGTCAGCATTTACATGCCCTTTTGCTCTAAGCTGGGAAAAGTGCAGGCCACTGGAACCCAAATCAACGATATGCTCTTCATTGACGACGCATGTCGTCTTTAAACACTTAAACGCACACAGACACACTTTTATGTAAGCATTTCCCGCCTTTTTCATTCCAAACACCCGCAAGAACAGCAGTTACAGCTTTTTAATGCGCTCCACTTACCTAGCTTTCCTATTAAATCAATTAGCAGGACAAGCTTCAATTCAATTCGCGACTCATCAACCATCAACCAAATCCCCTTCACCCTCAAGTCTTACAGAAAGATTCGGCATTCTTTTTTTAGAAGACAATTTTATACGAAGGAAAAGGCAAAAGCGCACAACGTGCTCCGTTTCCATTGCCCTCCTTTCGATTTTCTAAATCTGGCCGTGCAGCTCAAAAGAAATCCACGACAAGTCACGGATTGCGAAATTTCACTCGTCAAAACTCAAATCCCGTTTCGCAAATAATTGAAGACCACCAAGGTTTGTACCAAAACTCCGTTTTCGCTAGAAAAATAGTAATTGACGACCAGGACAAACTTGCAAGAGTTGAAACCGTTCACATCCATCAAAGGGTTCGTTCAAAACCCTAGAAACTTTAGCATCAAAGGTTACTAAAGGTTATTTAACCCTTAGTTTAAAAGTTATTCTTAAACATTAGAAATAAATTCAATTAACCCTTATCCGGTTTGCCGAAACCTTTGGTCAAGTAAGATCGAACCCTTTCGTCAAGTAGGATCGAAACCAATTCAGGGTTGGTTAAATCTCTTTCTCCCTTGTTTGTTTCTAAGCAAACATCTAATACCTAATCTTTTGCGAGTTACTTGCAGCCTTAACTTCCTTGAGCGGTTCAAAACGATTCAAGATCCTAACATTCTAAACCCGCGCCTCGAAATCCTACGTTCGGAATCCAAAGCGCCAATCTTATCGTTGACTTTGAACCATGTTGGAACCCAGTCTCCAAAACGACTTACAATTGCTACTTGGTCTGAAACTATTCTCTGGAACCTTGCTCAAAGACATAAAATCTCTTATCAAGTGTTCAGATCGCTCACTTCATCCTCGGAATAGTCCACAGTCTTGGGATTATTCTTTCTGGAGTCTCATAACTTAATGCTAAATGATTCTCCCGCGAACGAGCTTTAATGAAGGTTTTGAATTAAGTTGCCTGCCCTTTCTGGAAGATTTCTATCGCCCTCTGTTTCTTACTCTTAATCCATTGCGAAACGTGGAATCACTTTTGCAGCTACAACTTGTCTGAACTCTAGATTCGTTTCGTAAGAACCTTTGCAGTACCTTTCCAACTTCTCTCCCTTGAAACCCCTGCCAAGATTCAAGGATCCAGCTCGAAATACCTATAAGGCAATGCACACGTTCGTTTTATCCTTCCTCACGATGTGACTTAGCTAATGTATACTTCACCGTTTGATTGGCAACATTTCTTCTTCTTTGCTATTCAAACCCCAATTTGTGCAGTCTTGTCTCCCTGACAAACACGGCAAGGTCGGGTGTCCACAAAACTAAGTAAAAGCGAGAAAATTTCCTACCAAGGTCTTCTAAATCCATTTCTAGGTTTTCCCTCTCCAAAAGCCAGACCTTCCTCTCCGTACAAGTCCGTTTTTTTGGAGGCCTCCACACGTGTTTCCATTATTTGGTGACGTGGTTAGGTAGATAGAGGCGTGGGTGGAAGCTCGCTGTTATCTAAGGCTATGCTTCGTTATCGATGATTGGAGTGTCAGGGGATGAGAACAAGCGCAATTGTGGCCAGCATTTTGGCAACGCTGCGATGCACTTGACAGAGTTTCTCTCACCTGTGCAGCTGATGCGTGTTTCCACATACACGCCAGTGCCATTATACCCCCCCCCCCCAGTCTTTCTTGGAACAACAACAAAGAATATAACACAAATTACCAAAACTCGAAGTAGACTTCACAATCTCGTTCAAGTTTCTTACAAATGTTAGAAATTCATTTGGCTAAATGTCCTAAAGTTATTCCCTAAGCAAATTGCGTCCAAATTGAGTCCTAAAAAGGCCAACAACCTTTTTGGATGAAAAGCTTAGAAGCTCTGAACTCTCTTAAACATCAAAAAGAACTTCCGACGCAAAAGTTCATAAGACAGCTATCTTGGGCCAATACCTCTCTTTTTTTCTTTTTTAAAAATTCGATAAGTCTGAGCGAAGGAGCATTGTAACGCGTTCGTAGGCTTACAATTAGAGCGAAAAGTTGGCATCCACAGATCGACTTTCTTCTGCAACTCAGACCGTTTTCATGTTCGTCAAGTCATTTTTGAAGAAAGAGAAGACAACCCACATCTCTCGGATCCACACCCTTAGTTGCTACTTTAGGTACTGTGTCATCGCATATAAGACAGGTTTAATACGACCATCCTTCGAAGTTTTGAAAAATCGCTTCGATCGTGAGTTCTAAGTATCAATCATGGGAAAAATAACGAATATTTCTTGCAGTAAAGAATAAGAATGAATCTTTCATACGTTTTTTAGAAAAAAAAATAATACATACTGTAACTGCCGAACCTTTTAAGCAGCGCGCTATTGCGTCAACGAAGCAAGCTTGCCAAAACAACACTTTTCGCGCTTGCGAATAAATTACGCACTGCAGAGAGCTGCAGAAAAGAAATTGAGACCATTTATTCAAGTTAGCAAATTGAAAAGACTGGAACGTATTGAAATAATGACGTCGAACGAAGTCGAACTAGACTTGCAAGTAATTACTGTTTTCATGTTATTTGTTGCGGCTTTGTAACGTAATTCATAGTTTCCAGAAAAGTTAAGCTACTGATACTGGCAGTCATGGTCCAGTCATTGCCAATTAACCTATTTCGACTTTGCCATCCAAAGCAGTGTGTCGAAAAGGAGTGTGCTGCAGGTTCTACTCGTGTATACAAGGGTGAATCACACAGCAATAAATCCACCCCTAATCCAAACAACTTACCTACTCTCAGCGCATTAACCCTACATAGTGAGGTGAAATAGTTGCAGATCGTGTCGTCAATTAGAAGCCATGTTTCTAACTTCAAAGTTGGAAGAAAAGTCTGACAACAAGAAAGTCTTCCAAAAGCGTCAAATATGACATTATGAGAAAAACTGTACCTGTGCCTTCTACATGAAGATTTCAATTCCTAACTCCCAGTTAGGGAACGTCTTGTCCTCCAAGAAGTCTTTGAAAGGCTTGTAGTATAGTCAGAATTTTCCGAACAAAGAAAAGGCAAGATTTGGGATTCCTAAATAAAAATAGTCTTCTCCGGAATAAATGAAAAGTCGTTCGAAATGAGCGCAATGGGGAGTAGTATAGTTCAAAGTGTCGGACGTCAGCAAAGTTGGAGGAAATCTAAAAGTTATTATTAGACAGTTAAATACATTAAAGCATAACTAACTACATAAAACTAAACAAAAGTTAACTAAATAAAAGTTTGAAACTTTTCTGTAAGACACAAGGGAAAGTGGAAAGCTCAGCCTAGCAGAACGTGAAATTCTCATGGCGTACAACAAGTGCTGCACTTGGCAGTTGCCATGGTGCAACCGCGTCATCAGCTCCACTTGGCTACCTCCGCGGTTACTCACGAACTTGCGAGAGCCCAGGAATAACCGACACCAAAACTTCGTCAATCCATCGTTGTACTGTACACAAGGTGTCCCGCAAAGTCTCAACTGCAAACTCTACAGCAAAAGGAAGTTCCAAAAAGCTAATGTTGTGGGTGGAAATACGGTAGCCTTATGTGGAAATTCGGAGCACCAAAAAGTTCCACTGCACTGCACGCCATGATTAGCTCCCCTGTCCGCGGCTCGGCTGCACATCTGCTTCATTCACGACTCGCAAGGAACGTCCGCCGCTACATTTTTAACTCCCTTGAAACTGTACCTTAAAGAGTACTCCCAAATCCAGGGTATATTCCCTCCATCCAGGGCCATCGTTCCTTTTAGCTCTTTAGAATTCACCTCGTAAGATTACTGCTGAATTTCGCCAGCTTGAGTCGGTTGTAATAGCTCTTTCTCAGAGATCACTTCCAGCCAAAAGCTTCAGGTCTGCAGGAGCTAAAGATATCAAAATCAAAACTAATAGTCCTTATTAGTGATCCTCTATCTTTCTCTTTGCACTGGGCAGTTTACAGGATTTCAAGGAAAACACAAGCTGCTCTTCCGAATAGCCATCTCGGATGCCTTACTATGGCCTTACTACAGCTAACGCAAATTGGTTTAGAACGGAAATAAAACTTGGAAACCTTGCTGAATTGATTTGCACACCATTACCATACCTTGGAGGTTAACGAAAGTATGTAATTAAAGGTTGGTGGGGGTGTAGCACGATCGATAATGAAAGACAAGTGAAAATATAAATATAAAAGGAGATCTAACAGACGAGTCGATTCTTTCAGAGCTGAAATCGAGTCATTGGACCCTTCCCCCTCTTCCCCGTTAGAAATAAATTTGTAATGGCTAGGATTACAAACGTGAAATGGATCAGTTGAGTTCGGAAAGTCCCAAAAGATGCGGTATTTTTTTCAATTTTTTTGTAAGTTTGTCGCTGGTCATGCACAGGTTGGCATTTAGACAAACTCAAAAACCAAGAGAGGATTTCTGGCTAGGGATGCCTTGGCTTGGAACGGCGACAAAACGAACACGTCGAGGTCCACTTGATCTTCTGAATTAACTGTTGACGTTCTCTATATACATGGCTAGTCCAGCATTACCATGGTCGCGTGCCCGGCGTGCCTGGGACTCGCTTGGAACGTACGCTGTCAAAATCTCGACACCGATACCTGGCGCTCTCTCTCTCTCTCACCAATTCCTAAACCAAGAAGATCCCTGTTAATTCCGAGAAATTAACACAAGGATTACAATTTCGTCTTGAAGGCGACTTCGGTTTGAACTTCAAGGGTCCAGCAAGAAAAATCTTTTCCGAGAAGAAAACGTACCAACGAGAACACAGTTTTGACCAAAACGTGCTTCCTTTTAGTTTATCTATAAGCAATAATAATTCCAAGTAAACAGGGTATTCCACTTAAGTTCCCGTAATTATGTTTGAACTTTTCTTTTCAAGGATTTTCATCGGAAATTCTCGACAACAGGTGTGTTGTCGAGAACAAGAGTGTGTTTTCGAAAGGCTACACAGTATAATTCCTATAATCACGTAAGAAACTGAATGTAGTTGCACACTGAGGAAAATTTTAAATTCAAGAAACTACTGAAGATTTTTTTTTTGGAAAAGAAGGTCCCAATTGTAGACTATTTTAAAGGCTATATTTACAAGAATTGTTTAACTATGCTTGATATCGTAGCTTGCATTCCTGTCCATTGGTTGTAAATAAATCGGCCACTGTAGCGGTGCCACTCGATTGCTGAAGCGAGCAAACTCCATCTTTTCATGCGTTGGAGACCAAGCTGATCGACACACGAGCCGAAACTTTAAACAACAACCCCAAAATTACCCACGAGGCTGTTCGGAGGACGACATCAAAAACCCTACAAATATTTATAGAAACCGATCTTCCGCGTCACTACTTTCCTCGCTATACTGGACTTGAGGGCTCATCAAATGGAGACTCACCCTAACGCGTCCATCACCGACAGCTACAACCCATAACCAAGTCTATTGCACACCAAATATACATGTGAGCATGTAATGTTTACTTGGTTTGACATACTACAAAAGATCTTTTATCCCAAAAGACAAATGACTGAATCGGCCGTGTAGTGTACATACAAACGTGCGTTATACTCGACGAATTTCAAGAGTGCATTGAGCTCTTCCAAGAGTGTTCTATCGTATTATGGTTACGGATCACAGCTTCAGCTAATCTTAATGCTGTGGAGTTTTGACAAAGTCCCTACGTGGTTATGTACGTCACATCCGCTCATCATTTACAATCTTGGAAAGTACAGAATGCACTCTACAATTGTCCAAAAAAACATATATTACGTGGGTTTTCCCGTTAATGATGCCAACCTTGAATAAATCAACAACAAAAAAACCTACACTCCGAGAATTTCCGTAATTACAATACAAAAGACTTTATTAAGCTCCTCCACAATCCTGTAGTAGAAAAACTTTGCCTATTCTGCTGTTTTTAAACCATGTTAGCAATTAAAATTGAACTGAGTCTATACATTACAAGTTCGGTTGAAGAAATATTTTAATTTTTTTCTTAAGGCTCCCGTATACTACGTGGAGTATAAGTGGATTATAGCATGGCGAATTCCGGAACAGCTTTTCGTCAAAACCAGCGCATTTCAGTAAAAAAATTCATTGACAGTAATCTTGAGTGTAGTACCAGCTGATGTACAACCAATCCACATTTTTCCAATGATTGATAAATTAGTAACATACAAATGAAATTTGCAACGATATGAAATAACCTTAAAGTAACTAACAAGTTTCGCAAACCACTAACAACCATCAATGCCATCTGTGACCCTTTCTCATCAATAAGCTAAGGAATAAGGAAACCTTAAAGCTTGCCTTAAAGTAAACATACGGGTTTTCTATAAAATACAGTTGTCTTGCTTAACCCGTGAAAACCTCGAATAAGCAATTTTAGCATTGTATTCAAATTAATTGCGGAACTACGAGAGGGAAATCCCAGTAAAAGTTCACATTATTTGGATTTTTGAGTAGTGACTTTTAAGTACTAGCGGTATGGAATCTGTATGTACAGGTACCAGCGAGCAGTGATATAGGTTCTAGCATTCCTCAATAGCACATATGATTCGCGCTTCTTTGTCAAACTTTGGGCTTGATCTCAACCCAAAGACTTAACAATACTTCAATATACTCCAAGCTGATTGAACCACGAGCAGTAATTGACGCCAACAAACTTAACGGTTTTGATTGCAAATGGCTCCTACCAAAGGTTTCTTTAAACTTTATAGGAGTGTAAAAACATCGTACTGTTCTTTGTTTTATACCCAAAAAAGTTTCCTATTTAAAAGCGTTTTTTCCTAGAGACAATTTAGGAAGCTCGATGGATCGTACCGTGCACGAATAAGCAAAGTTGGAGGCGGCAGGTGCACCTGTCTCGAACCTGTTGGTTCTGTATAAATCTACAAGAGGCGCCAGCCAAAAACGCAGCAAAACTCAGTGACCATTACCAAGTCACAGACTTGACTATAATAAAAAAAAAAAGTAATAGACAGCGGCCGAAGAGAAGGAGAGAGTTTATTCTTCGCCCAAACTTGAGGAAAACAAGATTTCAATGCACGGCCTATAGAAGCCAGCCTAACCAACAAAAAATGGTTGCGCCCAAACCTCTCTAAACGACTCCAACGTTATCAAATATGCGGAACGAACAGGAGCTAATCGATTTACTCCAAAAAGGGTGAAAATAACTCCTCTTCTTCACCTAAAATCCAAAGCTCAAGCCCAAAACAATCCTCTTGGCGTGACAAGTAACGAAAGGGCTGCGGCTTATCCATAACCCCCCTTCGCCGTGCATTCAAGTCACCGAAACTTAAGCACGAGCCTTGGAAAACGTTCAAAATGCACCGGTTGTCTTTTGTTTTGGATTCATCCAAAAAAGCAAAGAAAAAAGTCAATTAGAAACTGTGAGAAAAATAGTTTTTCCCTTTACAAAATATGGAGTTCAGAAAAATCTGGGAATTTTTTTCTGGGAATAAGAGGCTGCGTGGAGTTTTCATCATAGGGCAAACTCCAACAATATTCGCATTCCTGTGGTCAGGAAACTTTATAAAAAATTTCCCCAAAGGATTCTTTTGAGAAAATCAAGCAAAAGAAGGTTAGTTTCCAACGGTCCCAGACTGTGGTGAATGATTCAGAATCGCACAAAGCGAATGTGAGCCTTTTTCGAAAGGGTGTCTCTTTTCACGGTCGCTAGGCCATGTTATCTGCCTAATTTCCAACCGTGACCGTGCACTCCTAATTGTAATACCAAATCCGACACTTGGAAGGTATCGGGACGACGGTCTAATAAGCTAGGATGGTTCTGTGTACCGTATCCCAACAAGGGCCATGAGGTGTAAAAGCTACACAATTATAAAAAAAGGGTAGCATCATACCACATCATTTGTCAAATGATGCTTAAGCTTTTCAATTAGAAAGCTGACGCATAGTTTTTCACTTCTTCCCCATAGCCTTCTCGCTAAAGGTAGTTTTAATCAACACTCAAGTCAACTACACTTTCTAGAATTTTTAATAGCTCCTTTTTTTAACAAATTTATAACTTTTCATGGAGCAAAAACATGGTACAAACTTAAATAGGCTCTTTCTAATAAACCCTGTAAAGTCTTGTAATCTTTTAAAAATTATTTGTATTTTCAATAATTATTCGCATTTTCAATAATAAAATTACGTCCAAAATAGGTTTTAAATTGTATTTACTGGTAAATCATTGTACCCGGTACCACATGATGCTTTAGTGTAGGCTAAATAAATCAGCAAAACTGACAATCATACATACATCACCAGCAATACATATACATGTTTAAAATTTTACGATTTCTACTATTTTTAATCTTAAAAACAGGTCTAATTAAATTAAAAAAATTAAATTTTAAATTAAAAGATTCAATTTTAAAAAAACAGGTCTAATTTTGTAGATTAGCCAAGCATGCGCCAATATGGCTCAATTATCACAGATTAATTATCAAATTATGCCTGTCAATATCTGAATTGGGAATGACCTTTACATCTGAAAATCTTCTACGTGCTTCAGGGAAAAAAAAAGTATTGTTGGGCCAACCAGTCGATCGGGGAACGAAAAAAGGGATACACTTGTGGGAGTAGACAGATTCGAGTCGTACATCATAAATTAAGAATAAAGAGCAAGTCGGTGGTGAGCTTCCTGCGGATATCCTTATGCCTGGAAGGGATATTCTCCGTATCGCGGGAACAAGTCGCTCTCATTACGGGACGAAAGAACGTTTCCATGTGACGTAGAGCCCTGTAGGGCGCTTTTCCTCAAGAAAAAGACCACGGTTTTACCACAACCTCGTTAAGCGGAGGTCAAATGCTAGTTAAACTCGAGGCCAAATGGGCACGTGCGTTTCCCAGCATTCATTTCTTAGCCACATTAATATCGTTTGACCTGCCATCCATCCTTTCTAAGAAAGTAATACACTGATTCCTCTATGAAAAGTAAAAATTTCCGCTTCGATCCGTATTACCTTCCAATGGTCCATAAATAAATATACTATCCCTTTTCATTTTATCCCTTTGAGATGGGTGAAATACAGGAAAAATACAGGAAAATGGGAACAGCTATAGCTTGTGATGGACTGTAAGCTCGAAGTTTGCCTTCGAAAAGATCCAAATTCAAAAACCGAAAGTCAAAATTTTCACACAGGATACACTAGCCTAGACTTTGGTGTTTAAGGACGTTATTACAAAATCTACGGCCATTTTCCCCTTTGCTTTTTGTTTCCTTTCCCTGCAAAAAATCAAATTGATCATTCCGGAAGTGGTTATATACTTAAAGTGTCAGGTGTGTGCGTGGGTGGATTCAAGTTTCGGACTCAACTTCCGTTGACTTTTTTTTTTTTTTTTTGCAAAGACCTTGCCTGTTTTTAAGAAAAGCGATAGAATTGAGTCCCACAATTGACTTGATTACTTGCTATCAGCTTTCACACTGGGAGAAGATTAACACGCATCTCCTTCTATAATTCATTTTCAGGATGAAACTGGTTAAAATGAATCGAAAGCCTTGATGGAGAACGTACAAAATAAGTACTATTTGCAAAACTTTCATTATACAACCCCGTATTTATTGTTCTTTGTTTTCCAATGGACTTAATTGACAATTATGTGAGATGAGTGATAATTTTCAAAGTCAAAAATTGCACGAAAATTAATCCAATTGAAGGTTAGTTCACACTTAATAAGTGAATGCCTTGTGTTGTTTGTGGCTAAAAGATTTCCCTTGCTGGACCTGCCAACAGCACACCAACTTATTTCCCTAATCGTCCAAAATAGGAAGAGCCCATCCGAAAAAGATGGGTTTCCCGCCCGCTCGAATATTTGTTGCGCTTCACAGCCTTCTTCCCAGGAGTTTCGGTGGTATTATACTTTTCGTTAGTTCCGAAAGAAAGTTCGAGGCTGTGAATCCTCACACACCAGCATACACACACACTATTCTGGAGGACCGGAAACAATTCCGCTGACCGGACATGAAATATAAACAGGCCTTAAAAAACTCCCAAAAAATCCAAGCATTTCAATAAACATTCCCTAAATTTCCCTAGAATTGAATCCTATAATGCTCCCAAATTAATGCCTCACGAATTTTGGGGATACAATGTTTCTTCAGGTTAAATACCTACATCTGGGGCAATTAGACGTCCCCCGTGTCCCCAGGTTGGAAACGAAGGTGGCCAAGTTTTTCTATAGGGAGGAAATTTCCCATCGGGGACGGAAGACCGAGATGGTAGCGGAAACGTTGCATGACGCGCCCGTCCTCTGTAAGCGTCGGAAGAAACTCATTCCCACCCCCGCTTATATATCAACAATAACTGACAGCCAAGTCCCATGGCCACTTCCACAGCTCTGGACGTGCTAAAATTTCATGTCTAAATAAAAGAGCTTGGGCCTAACCAATCTCAGTGTCTCCGCACTATATATAGTGCGGAGACACTGAGATTTTGTCTTGATTTTAGGGCTTAGAACCCAATAAAACTTTCGAAAAAAATCGTAAAAACTTGCTTCACGGTCCTCAACTAGGCATTGTTAGTAGACGGCTGGCCATAACGTTAGTGACGAAAAGCATGGTATATCCTGCAAGCCTATTAATAAGACATTTGTCACACACGACACAACTACACAACTCTCCAAAGCATTGACCCAAGTAACAACCGTCTTGAAATAGTGAATTTCAGGGAAAACCACTTCTGAAATGAGACGTCAATCTATCATTCTTTCATCAGACAGAAACGCATTCGGAAAACCAAATTACCCGAATTTTTGGGTATTGTATACTTTACAATACGGGGCTAAATTCCGGTTTCTAATTGAATTCTTTTCTTGTAAGCCGAAACGAATCGACAGGGTTTGCATAAGGTATCAGAAAGAAAATAATTCAAAAGGTACTTCTAAAAAATATCAAAACTCCCTTGCAAGTTAAATGCTAAATTCTGCTGAACACATACCTGATACTCGCATTACTTATGAACCCAAAAAATGGCTTTAGGGTCGGAGAACTCCAAACAAAAAAATACTCGACTAAGCAAACCAAGCTGTACTGAAGGTACTGTACCAAGAGATGTATTACGCTGTTCGTTCAGATCGATAACACGCGTTACCCTTCGAACCTTTATAACCAATGCTTCTGACGTCTTGTGATCTCTTTTCTTCCCGTTCGCAGTTGATCCAGGTGGAATTTGCCCTTACGACCCAAAAGGTTAATTTAAACGAGGAAATTTAAAACCAACTATTCTACCAAGTTAAATACTTATTATGCCTACGCCAAGAGCCTTTAAATGTGATGCTTTAACTGCACAACTACGTCATCAAGTAACCTCAGAATACATCCAGAATCAGCCTTAAGAATGAGTACACGAAGAGCATATAAATCAATTCAAATGACCATTACTCCCAGTCAAGATCAGGCAAGCATAGAAAAGAGAAAAAATTTGCATTGCACCCAGGGTTTCGCCAGTTTTTGCACTACATTTTATATTTCCTAATAAGTATCCGTGGCTACACAAGATTACATTTTGATAGTGCTCTTTTCTATTTTTTACTTTACCCCTCACAAAAGTATTTATACTCACAATGCTCAGGAAGTTAAAGTAGGTTACTAGGCTCGTTGGATTCGTTGTGCCAACGAGACTCGTTAACTTTGATACTTTCCCTTGCTTCAATTATTCTTTAAAGCGATTCGCATAAGGGTACGTGCTTCTCGCACTTCATTCTAGAGTACCGGCAACCCCTCTCCGTACAGTACACTCTTTTGTCTAGGCGCAGGTGTCGATTACCCAACTTTGGTGCCGCTTGTCCTTCCCGGCGCCGGAATTGGGCTTTCCTGAGAGTCTACATCAACAATGGATTGGATATGGGGTAAGGTGATAATGAGACTTTCTGGCCGACATTTCATGTCACTTTATCGCCCCTTATAGCGGTCGGTCAAAAGTTCGGAGAAAGTTCAGAGCTTCTTCTCACACCTCACCAACCAAAATGACACCATCCAAGTAAAATCCACACGCGCTTACCCTCCGATACCTACCCTAAAAGACGTGTCAATTGCTATGGTCAGCGCGCCGACTCGAATTTCGGGCAAAAACCCAACCCCCGACCATTTCGCCCTACGAATTTGCGTGGAAACTAGGACGGTAAGTGTGAATAGCTGCAATAAGGGGACAATTTGCCATGAAACAACAACAAATCATTTTCGCTGGTTTTCACACCTAGTTCTGGTGTCAATTTGTTTGTTTCCTTTCTATACATAAAATAATACTAAATTTACAAAAAGAACTATTGGTCCCTTGGTCCCCTGGGTTTACATAGACACGCATTCCTGAATCCTTAATACACGTTCGGGAAGGAAAAAAAATATCAAGTTAGTTTCACTTTCTAACTAAAACAAAATTAGAGAAGAAATGAAAAATGGCGTATTGTTAGAAACCGAAACGGCACAATGAACACACTTTCCCCTTTGTTCGTACGCGTTCACAATAAAGTTCCAACGAAAGAAGAGTTCCACCGGCCTTGGCTTAGTTAAATAGCTAAAGGACACCAGAAGCGCAGATTTACGGTTCTGATTTCGCTGTTAACTAATTTTCACCCCCAGGATATTTTAAAAGCGGCTAAAAATGGCCCAGCACGCAACAATAAACCTTTTTCAGTACTGTCAAAATTAAAAAGCATTTCGAACGCGTAGCATTGAGGGTAATTTTCAGTACTTGCTTTTGATACCCCCAACAAAAAAATACATAAGACTTTACTGTACGGCAGCTAAACGCAAAACTTCTTCGCAAACTCGTTTGTAACACCAGGCGTCGCCTTTAAGGCGTTTGCGGCGAATGCCCACTACATCCACGCGCGGGACAATGCAAACTTCCAGCTCGAACGACAACTTAGCATGGCCGCCATCAGTCACGCGTCCTCGCAGGGTGTATCTGTATCGACAAATAACAACTCTTTTTTATTTGAGCACATTCTATTTTTATAACCGTTACATCCAAGCAAGAGAACAAGCAAGATGCGACAAGCAACACGACCACCATGACCATAAGCGAAAATATTGGCAAACAAGTTTTTGCTCCAAGAGCGATGGGAGAAATCTCAAGTTGAGCTGTCACAATGTTCCTCCGAACCCCTTGTATATCTCCACCCTGTCATCTTAACTACAAGCCACTCTAAGTTCAACGCCATCACAATGTGAGGCCGAGGCCTATGACATCAACGGAAACCGCTCATCTTGTTCAGCAATGACAACCTGGGACCTGCCCATGACTAGATTTCCGTGCAAAGCCTTCTCGAACCTTTATTTTGTTGGTCAGAAAACAAGTAAAGAGAATGCAGGGGCATAAAAAACTGTCTGGATCGATGACCTTGGCGGATAGTTGTTTACGAGTCAGACCACGAGTGAATCTGAGTTGTTGTTCATGAAAGAAGTGTAAGTTCACACCCCTTTCTATGCGTTTAAATGCCCAGTTCAATTAGAAATTACAGTTCAATTAATTTTCTATAAGACGTTATGGTCCTAAGTGAACTATACCTGTGATTCAAACGAAATGAAATCATAATCCAACTCGTAAAAAAATAAACTGAAACCCGAAAAGAAGGGGATGAAATAGTCTAGGGAACGAACTAGGGAATGAAATAGTCTAGAATCAGACGACCTCAATAATAAAACTGCACGCTGTAAACTACTCTAGTACCCAATGAATCTTTAATGTCTCTTTAAACCATAATCTATGAAGTCATCTGGATTACTCTGAGCACAATAACCCGCAGCTTGCATAGTTGTAGATTGAGGTTTCGCACGATTTCGCATGCGAAATTCCTCATGCGATGCGTAATGCCGAACAAGGAACACCTGACAATCTTTTGATGTAACTTTTGAACTAATCCAATCAGAATCCAATCCTATGTTCGTACGTATCTCCTATCGTCAACTCTTCCATTTGAACCATTTATTACATTAATTACTAGAAAAAGTGCTTGGGAAATCTAACCAGATTGGCCCACTAAATGCTTTTATTCCAAAATCCAAACTAGCTTTCCTATCCCAAAAAAGTGGCGAATGGTGCAGTCCTGTTTTTCCAAAGGCACCTGACACTCATTCCCAGACATCTTAGAATTTAAAGGGTAAATTGGGCAAAATTGGCACATAAACTCAGGTCAGTGAAACTAGTCTACTCCCGAGCTTTCCTTGCAACTAAAAATCCTTTGGTAGCGATCTATCGTATTCCATTCTAGACCATTTGAAAAACAATCTCCCCCTAGAAATTAAGAAACTATATATTTTATACAAAGATATATTTTATATACAAACTATATATTATATTTTATATATATAAAATATATTTTATAGATATATTTTTTATAGATATTATATAGATATATTTTATATCAAACTATATATTTTATATACAAAGACTTCGGACCCCAACTCAAGTTTTCTTACAAAAAGTGTATGGAAACTATTAATTCCGCCACGTGCCATTCGACTGCCCTCATCGCAAAAAAGTTCCACTTTTTTAACGGAAATTCTAAATTAGTCTAATTGTATCCAGCTGCCCAAAGTGAGCCCCGACTTACGTCCTTTCCCCCAGAACGTTAAATAAGGACCCGCGTAAAAAAGGTGAAGACAGCAGGTAAACGCGTGAGCGTGCGTAACCTCTGACCTACCGGACGCGTGCCAAGACAGACACGCTCATTACCTCCTCGAAAAAGACGCCCTCGAGGCCCCGAAAACTAAAAGGAAACTTGTCTCGGCTGGAGGGCTTTCTTCAAAAACCCCCCCGACATCTTTTACCCCAAACCTCAAACTTTCCTCAACTCCTTCGGGCAAAAAAATACTACTATTTTTTAAAAAATGATTTTTTAAAAAAAAGAAAAAGCAGTTAAAAATTAAGATGTTGGCTTCGAGACGCCGTCCTTATCCTTCCATCTAGAGCACAGTAGCGTGAAAATCCGTATACCGGCGCCAGACCCCACCATGACTTTTTAGCCCTTTTTCCTTCCAAGAAACGGTCGCAAAAAAAAAAAGAGAAGAAAAATCCAGATGTACATCGCAGATACAATATGTTATCCACAACCTGACTTTTCAAACCTCTTAGAAACTGCCATCTGGGGTCCCGATCACCCCGTCACATAGCACGTGTCTCCAATCTCTTTCCCTATTTCAAATAAGTAATTTTCTTTGGATGACCAACTCTTAACTTACGACAAAATATAATAGTGCAATGCAAAAAATCGTTTCAGGCTTGCATTTCGGGAATTGACGGAGAAAAAGTTCGTTGCATCCAAACTCAACTCCACCTGGGCTGGCATTGCTATCCATCACACGTGTTCTGGACCCATCAAGTTTTTTCAGTCGGTTTTACAAGGGGTCGCCAATTGTGCTCAAACTCAAAGAGTCTCCTATCGGTTTTTAGTATCTAGAGGAATCTTGCAAAGTTTTCGGGGTCTTTCGAGAGCCCAGAAACGGTGATGCCATAACCACTAAGTAACCATCAGGGGAAAAGCGATCATATAGACACATACTGTGTACGTCGGAGACGTTTCTGTGGCACACAGGTGTCCGGACTTTTTTTTTATTCCCTTCTTCGGAGCAAGCCACCTGTTTCACCCGCAGAAGACCTGATGGTCACCAAAGCTGCGGTTGTTGGGATGGTAATAGCTAGTAGTTGCCCACTCCCCTCCTTGACCACATCATTGCGGATAATTCGGCCCATTTTTAGAACTCTTCCCTGTTTTTCTAACCATACTTGCCATAATCCCTCGCCCTCCTAACAACCTTGCGAATTCGTCAGCTGTACTCCTTTCGATGTCCTAATAAACTCGCCCATTGTTTCTATACAGTGGTGCCTTCGCATAACGAACGTAATCCGTTCCAGGACGCCGTTTCCCGTAAGCTACTATGGGAACCATTTTTGATCCGTTCCCGAGGCCGCTCCACAATCACGAAAAATCCTAATTTTGCATTATGACACTTTTTTTCTTAAACCTATGAAACCACCCCCTATACCGGCTTTGGACTCTTCTTCCTCTTGTTCTAAAGCTTGCGAGCCTGTTTTAAAGCCTGTTCTTCTCTTCTTCGTCTTGTTCTAAAGTTTGAGACCTTCATCATATTCTGATACATTGCCGATTGTTTAATAAAGAAAGAGCCCAACTAATCAGGCAATACTGCCGGATGGGCCTACATTTCAACTCGACCAACTGCTTGACGAACTCTTTTCAGCAGTTCGTAAACTTATACTAGCTTTCAAGCGTGCCTCTGTAATACAGAAAATTTTCTTCATTAGTAAATTTCCTTTCAACATACCCTCCCTCTCCCTACCTTCTACCCTTCCCCCTGTAATTAGCTCAATGTTGTTAAGTTTTGTACATCAAATGACTAATAAATAGATTGGCAATAGGCTATTGCCTACGCCGATTAATAAATGAAAAAAAAAGCTTGCGAGCTTGATCTATGAAGCTCTTAATAATGACCCTAGCTTTCTCACAAACTATTTCCTGTGTGGTTAGATCTCCTTCCATTTGCCTTTCGTTGACTCAAACTAAAAAGCAACCTCTCCATTTTATCACTAATCGATTTTCTGTGCACCAGTGAACAAACTCTTGGAGACTCCTTGGCCACCTTAGCCTTCACGATTGATTCTTATTGGCTAAAATTGTTCCTATGATTGACTTCATCACTCCACATTCACTACAAGATTCGCAACTCTTGCTCCGGAGTCTTTTTTGCCCGTGATGTCTTGCTTCATTTCAATAGTAAGTGCTTTTCAACTCTTCCCACTAACTGTCTCCTTAGGTGCCATTCTGACTACACTAAAGAAAGCACTAAGCTTTCCAAAAATTTCCCATGTAAAACACACAACAGAGCGCGCGTGCGGTTCGTAATGGGGGACCGCGTTCGTTCAGCGGAACATTTTCCGGCCTCTCGCGTTCGTAACGATGAACGTTCGTATGCGAAGCGTTCGTTATGCGAAGTACCACTGTACTGCATTTCAAAAGCGCAACATGTTAATTTCGGTATACGACAACCGAAATACCTGAGTTTAATTCACATTCAAGGGTTAGTAACGTTTATTAATAGGTTAAACTATCCTGGACTGTCCAAGAAATAAGAATTTCCTAAACTGGAAATATTAAAACGAAAAAGATGCCCACGATTTCGAGCAATTAAAAAGTTTATTTGAGATAAATAGGTTAAGAGCTTGTACATGTGTTGAACTTCCCTTGTTTTATTTACTAGCACTATAAAAAAGGCAACCCAACTTCAACCGTATAAACTAGTAGCCAAATTAGTCAATTAATCACTCTCCTGGTGATCCTATTAACCGGCGCTTTCTTGGTAATGACCCCCAGTGCTAAATATAAAGCCTCGCACAAACAGACGGTCAGCGTGACGGTACTCACCATTACCCTGAACTCCAATTATAGAGCCAAAGTTGAGGGTCTTGAGCTTCTCAGCTTTTGTCTCGTGCACATGACTCAAAGGCTGACATATGTGAGGCCTGGACTAAAAAGCTTAGAAAATACAATACATTAGTTTCAAAACCCCTTTCTCCAAAACCATTGTCGAAAAGGATGCTGCGGTTTCCCCTCAACTTTTCCTTAGTCCATCTGGATTCTCAACTTGACGCGAATTTACCCTAACCTGAAGATTTTTCTTAGCATCAGAATTGCTTCCCGATAGCATATATTCAAACCCCAATCCGACCCAACCAGGAATAGGGAAAATCCTATGGAGAGCAACACGTTCTCCGGATTTAGTTCCATACGTACGTAATGTATCCCCCGAGTCAAAAATGACCCCTAGTGTGTCACTAGCCAACAATGAATTTTTCTTTTTTCAATTAGTGGAGTGAAAGAAAGAGCAAGTTTTAACGACTCTCATCAACGAAAGTTGATGAGAATCGTTAACCTAATCTAACCTATAACCTAATCAAACTTAAGCTAACCTAACCTAACGTAACTAGCCTAACCTAACCTAGACAAATACATTTCCAATCCAACTACCACTTTTGAACTCGATTGACACCCGTTTGTCAATCGTTTTCCGAGAACGTTTTGAAACAATAATACACACTAGTGTCATTTTTATCTCGGGTTTCCGAAACTGGAGAACATATTGATGGAGAGAGGTGGCTCAGCGTTGTCGCCTGTTGATATTGGCAATCAGCTGATCTCCTCTTCACTGAGTGAATAAGAGTGCCTAGCATTGATCTCAGTGTTATTAACGGCTGACATTATCGCTTACTCTTAAACTAACCTAACCATTAAAAGCATTTTTGAATTTCCCCGCCTCCTTTTTCCTTATACCTTTAGCTTCCTTTTGCAGCAAGCGGCAACGCTGTGGTTGGGTCGGCTTGGGGTTCGAATTTATTCTTCCCGCGACAACCCATCCGCACACAATGTGCAATGACTAAGGTACCCAAACAAATCCTACACATCCCTAATACGAAAGGATTAAAAGCCAACAAAAGCCATTTTCTTACCCAAATATTGTGGATAAAAATAAAATATCACGATTATAAGAGTAAGCGTTTCATAATAACTACAATCATGCAGGAATCCCGAATTATTGCTCTCAAAATCTCAAAATTGCGCTCTCTATCAAAGGATCGAAATAAATTTAGAGTACAGTGTCGATAGCATTGCTTCCCACTTTCCTTTAAACCGTTTTGACAAGAGGGTGTGAATGCGGTTTACTAGGATCAAGGTCATTTTTTTTAGAAAAGTAAATAAATATTCATATCTATAAAAATAATACTAAAATAAGTCAAGTTAATTTTCCCATAGCTCTAACGTTCTAATCCCCCGCCACAGGAAACGTGCAAGGGAATCCACATCAGCAATCTCAGTTTATCCCCCTTGTACTTAATTTACATGTAACAATAACTCCCCCCTCGCCACACCCTCGCAACTGTTTCTTTCCCGTACGGAAAAACACGGGGTTTTCTGTCATTTCCTGTCTGGTTTCATTCTTTCTTTCTTTTTTAACCCACTTCGCTACAATGTTGGCAACATTATCCTATCCAAAATTGCGGGGGCAGTTGAATAGTAGAGAATGTTCCTAAACAAACCCCTTTCTCTATATACCAGATTTGGCGGCGAACCTAACGAGAGGACAATATAGTTTCTTTCTGTATGACATAAGCACATTTGCCATTACGTCGTTGTACCTCCCTTATTTTTTTTTTGTCCTGCATAAAGATATATCCGTGTAATAAAAAGGGGAGAGATTCTCTTCCACATCCTGGCCTTCTTCCTCCTTTTCCCTCGGTGATACAAATTCACCGCACCTTTCCTCAAGGGCATCCGCCCACGTTCCATTTAACAAAAGGGCAGAAGCAAAAAAAATAATAAAAAAATTTAATAATAATAATAAAATATATATAAATCACTAAACTAAGATCAACAAAAATAAAACAGGAAAAATAGCAAATGACAAGTTGTAACAAGTTAAAATCAAAAGTTACAAAAATTATAAAAAAATCGATCTTTAATTAGGTTTAATTATTGAGGATGTTTTCAACTGAGAAATAACTTTACACTTACAGGCCACCGTTCATTCTAATTTTCTAAAACCTACGTACAAGTCCCCCCTTTCCAATAACTCTCAAATATTGTTCTTGATTTTTTCAAATACAGATTTCTGGACTCTACAACAAACTCTAGTTTCGCCACTGCTTTTAGGAGCGATGTAACTTCAAATTCTTTAAAATTAATGTGTACTTTCTACCGTTTTATGAAGGACAGGGCGAGAGGATTGAGTTTTGACTATTTATACATTCCTATCACGGGTAATAGACACAGGGACGACTCGACAGAAGGACTCCGGGCCGCGACATTAGGACTCCAGACCCCGACAGAAGGACTCTGGACCCCTACACAAGGACTCCGGACCCCTACACAAGGACTCCGGACCCCGACACAAGGACGCCTAACTTAACCAAACCTTGTGATGCATTTTTAATACGGCTAGCACTTTCTCATCTCGTTAGCGCTTAACCAATGAGCAAAGACATTTCAAATTCGAAATTCTATTGGCCCCTTAAAAGACTATGGTCCCGGCGTCCTTGCGTCGTGGCACGGCGTCCTTGTGTCGCGTACACGGGGTACTTTTGTCGAGTCGTCCCTGTGTCGCGTTGCCCCTATCACACACCACCCCGGAAAAAATCTCTATTGGGAACGGTTTCTTTTCTTTAGCCAGTTCGAGAAGCTAATTTAAAACGAACTAAAGTCGAAAGAGTTGAAAAATAAGGAAAAAGTTAAAGCTATTTACGAAAAACGAAGACCTTGAAAGCCAAAATGGCTGGTAGGGCACCATATTATGAAAGAAAGTATGGCTAGGGTATTTCCTGGAAAGGGCTAGGAGACGGGGTACAAATGAGTCTTCCCACGTTTCTAAGTTCAAAAGTTGTTTTATGCGAGGGTGGGGCATATATAATGTCCTTTTCCTTTCGCTCTACAAAGCATCTTTTTCAAGTTGACGACTCCCTAAAAAACGGGACTGAATCTCAAATCTCAACCGCAACGGACATCCGTTCCTTAACATGTGCCCCAACAGTTTGGAAAATTGGTAGATTTGGGGACTGGAAGATTACTAACAACACTTGGAATCGGAAGCAGTGATGCAATCGGAGACTCGAAATCTTGGAATAAAAACCTTGCGCAGGACAGGAACATTTCCCCCTCCAGTTTTTTGGGGGAAGAAGGAAATAAAGGGGTAATTGTGCATGACAAGCTTGAAAGTGTGCGAGACTTGCGTTGCAGCTTTTCAGTTCCCAAACAACCATTTCAAGCGACAAGAAGGACGAAGGCGTAAGAAAAGGATTTTTTTTTTTAAAGTATCTCTTACCCTTTCTGCTTGCATGGAATGCCCTTGCTTAATAGGGCCCGACGTAATTCGTTCAAAACATGGTCTGGATTGCGACTCGAAGTAGTCGATACGTTGTACAAACCCTAAAATTGAAAGCAAAACAAGGAAATTAATACACGTGCATTAAGAAAAGGACGAAACTGATTAAGATTAGTTCAATTCAATCACTAACTACTAAAAAAAAGTATAAATTAATATAAAATTGTATACAAGTATAAGTTAACGAATGTATGAAGTATTGAACGACTTGTCAACGAAAAATTACTATAAAGAACTAAATTCAAATAAATATTCTAAATTCAATAAATGCTCAATTACAGCAAGACTAATAGAAACCAAAACTCACTCAAGAATTACTCAACCCATGGAACTGAAACGCTCTAGAAACGTATAATCGCTATAAAAGAACTAAAAAAATCTCAGTTCCATAACCCTTTGCTTAGAAAAAAGCGAAACAAGCAGCGGGGGAGGGAAGACTTCGTGGCTCCAAACGCCAGAAATTTTTAGTCATTATACTAACAAACAACCTAAAAAGCTTTACAGGCTTTTACAAGCGTTTTAAACGTCGCCGCTCATCAGCATTGTTCCTTCTTGGTTCAAAAAACGTCTCAAGCCCCAAACTGTTTTCCCACGGAACATGAACTTCCTTCGCTTTTCTGAGCTTCGGCAATGACAAAAAACCAATTGTGTACCCCTTCACTCCCCAGATAAAGTGCTCAATACTCCAAAGACTGAGCCCCTTCTCCTTTTCAACGCAGAAAATCTCCACAAAATAGGAAAGAAAAAAGTGTAATTTTTTTTCTCTCTCTCAAACGGTTGGCGTCATAGACATAATCAGTATGCGAACTAAGTCTAAATCCTGGTCGCAGCATCATCTTTCAACTGATTCTAACCAAACACAGTTGCTGAAAAAAAAAGACGGGTGTTTAAAGGCGATAAGAACCCTCAGTATATGCCATTCCTGGAAACGTATCAATAAAAAAGGGTCTTATTTTCACTCCCATCTTACGGATGCAACTCTTGATCTTGTCACGTCTTTTCCGATACCAAGAATCGGTTGTACAACCTCAAATCTAAACAAAACAAAACCGAAATTCACATGGGACTAGTTCCATGAAGTGGACAACTGTCGCAAGTGTGCAGATGTCACCTGGACATGTTTTTTTTTTTTTTTTTAATACCCGTTCTTCTCTTTCTTACCTTAGAAAGATTACGCTTACCAGGAATCAGGCTCTCGAAAACGAGGTAAATGTGAGCTAACACCCCTAAATCTCTTAGTCACACGCACGAATAATGCGTAGCAGCACCGACTTCACAAGAGAAACTACCGGTTTCTGGTAGGCTTACAACGCAATCTGTTCAACTTGAGCTCTATGAAAAGATTGTGTACTGCTCATTTTTAACACGAAAACTTATTTAAAAGAAAAAAATACAGGAACTTACCACGGTAAACTATAAGTCGAACAGTTCCATGATGCGGAATGTTAACTTGGTCATAACTGCTTCCCACTTAACTTTTACAGGTTTGTTTCATTTGTGCATAGTAGTACATTACGTACATTACACACATTATATACACGTACATTACGTACATTAAACGCATTGCGTATACGTACATTACGTACATCGCATAAATATTACGTACATAATGTATGTGTACATTATGTACAATACGTACTGGACCTATGTACCTACGTATGTACCTATGTACATTATTGTCATTACGTTCAACGTACGGTACCTTAGACGCTGTACCTAGGTTTTCACTCATTTCGAAGTAATGCTTTGTATGTCATAGCCTCTACAAGACTGTCATACTCTATAGATTGATTAAACTTTTTGTGTATTACGCCTTTTAACGCATAATATACACATGCCCAATCGTTAGGTGCGTATGTTCAATGCGCATATTTTGTACGCATTGGAGGATAGGATAGTTAATTTTGCTTCTGTCTTGATCTCTTGATGTCGAAAATGCTTTAAAGGAGTTGCTAAATTCTAAAACCATCTTTTGATACGTTATAATACAGTACTAATGTATAACTTGGCATCAGGATGTATACACCTAAAGTTAAATGTAACCGAGATATTGTAACGTAGAGAACTATGTAACGTGTAGAACTGTCGGAGCTGACAGGGTCAGTTAACCTAGTCCTTTCTTATTGGCTGACCTTTGCCTTTTCGCATTCTTTAGCGGCCTTGGGTCACCCCTGCTCTTCCCCTTCCTCATTCCTTAGTTACTCTCAGTTTTTTTTTTTTTGCTATATAAGGTGTATGGATTTCTGCTGTAGGTGGGTGGGGGCCCGAAGGCCAGTCAGAATTAGTCGTTAAACAGTCCATAGATCGACAATTGTGTTGACAAGAGTAAAACTGTTGTGAGATTGCGACCGCTGACTAGGCCCGTAGTTAATACAGTGAAATTACCAAAACTTAAACTGTGCCAACTTTATTACGTGACAATATTATCTTTGAGGAAGAAATTGGCGTTTGAAGAAGCTACCACTAACGAATGGCCAGAATGTAAACTTTTCTTTTCTTCACGCCTAAATTTGACTTTTGCAGTAAACTACCCGATTGTTAAGCGAATTTCAAAATATCAACTTTTTGCTCCGCACTGGCGTAGCGCGTACGACGACAAGGCTTGACGCGCGACTACTACACAGTTCCAGTTATGCATTCTGTTTCTCCTTCTAATTAACTACATTGTGGTTTTAAAAGCATGCTATAATCCTTTTAAACACATACTAAATAACTTATGATAGACTTGCGGATTATATAAACAATTGTAGACAAACTCGTGCTCGTCTTATGATGTCACTACCTTCCCTATGCTAAAATTGCAAATTTCCATTAAAAATGGATAAATGCACCTAGAAATAGACACACGTAGTCTCTGGAAACAATTCAGCTTATTGTCATACCGAGAATGGTCACGTTTTCACGCGAATGGTCACGTTTTCCCCGCGTTGACTAAAATTTGGACTCTATGCTTTCCGTATGGCGGCCGGATGAGCTTCGGAGTTTACAGCGTTGCCGTAGTGGCTGTTAGAGAGACAATTTCTTTAATATCTCGGTTATTATTAAACCTATGTGCAAACTTTCCAATGCCAAATTGTTCACTAAGACCTATTGTATGACAAGAAGATAGTTTTTAAAAGGATAGTTTTAGAGTTTAGTTCTCCTATAAATGGGACGCTTATCCATAGCCGCGTTCGTTTTGACCAAAGTTTAAGCCGACTTAAAAGTCTATACCCAAGACTTTGTGCTTATAAGCGTTCGAGATAGGTAGACTTTGTTAAACTTTGGGCTTAGAAGCGTTTTCTTTAGCTAGTCGACTTAAACTTTGGAAGTTGACTTTTAGTTTTGGTCCAAAGTCAGGCAAGTCTATAGCGTGTACTCTTGTGCCTAGACTTAAACTTAACCCCGCCTCTTGTTTACATATCTCCTTTGTTGATATCGAACAATTCATATATTGCTTTCGTTTATTTTCTACTAGCACCGCCCCATGGGTGGAGCAATTGTAAACTTACGCTTATAACTGTTCGTTTTGGACTCAAGACTTTCTTAGTCGACTTCCGTAAACTTTCAAAGTTTAGACTAAAACGAACGCTTAGGGCCGATTTCCACCGAAGGTTAAGGCGCTTAGCCTATGCTTAAGACAATTCAAACAAAAATAATTCACCAAAAGGATAATTCATGATAATTCACCAAATAATTCAGTTTGATGAGGTTACACCTCCTTCATCAAACTGAATTATTTGGTGAATTATCCTTTTGGTGAATTACTTTTGTTTGAATTGTCTTAAGCATAGGCTAAGCGCCTTAACCTTCGGTGGAAATCGGCCCGTATAAGCGTAACTCAAGGAAGTTTGGCTAATCTAAGTTTAAGTCGAACTTACAGAACGAACGCGGCTCATTTAAGTGAAATGAGTAAAACTTACGTTGCCTCCTAATCTCATCTGTGCTCAACAGATTTCCTAACAATAAAGCTACAAAGGGGAAGCCGAACCTTGTCACTTTTCTTCCGTTCTTGCGCTTCGTTCTTCGTTATGTATTACTAGAACGATACCTTTAACGGCCTGCAACTGAAAACGAGGGTATCCTGGAGCTTTACAAATTGCAACTTCCTTAACTCTTAAAAAAATACTTTTAAAAATTTAATTCTACGATTATTTCTTTTAAGAAAAGCTAGTCATGTCGTTACATTGTTGGAACGTAATCATAATAAATTAGGCGCTGGCGCCAGTCTCCTCCACAACAACAAAAAAAAAATAAGATATAAATAAAAAGTTGGAACAATCTAAGTAAAAACGTTGGGATCCGCTATGGTTCCGGCTTTGTGCGTTCTTCGCCAACTGTGACGATATTGTAAAACCGGGGGGATGAAACCTAAACTATTGGGTGACAAACCAGCTACGTTCGCACATCGCAAGCCATGCGACAATTCTTGTCAGCTCTTCTTTCAACGAGAAAACAGTGGAAAAACTCTCACGCAAAAGCCGAACAATCCAACCCCTAAAAACTTGAGACCTCAAATTGTTGTTTCAGCCTTCTGAAACTCAAATCTCATTGAGACGTTCCTAACATAAAAAGGCAGACAATGATATAACTCAAAACTATTTAAATAAGCCTTGAGAAAAGTTTACACAAGCACTAAAGTCCTGAAAGACCAGAAGTTCATCCTTTTCAAGATCTCCTTTCAGAACTTCTTCAAGATCCCGCTGTGGAATGCACAAAAAGTGAAACGAATCTTTAGCAAGCTCATTGTTAATGTTGCAGCCCCTTTCTCAAGACCCAAGTACGAGTTGAAACAATAAAACTATGCCTCGCAATTGAATTGGAACCTTTAATAAGAAAAGGCCTATACACCTTTTTCCAGATTTTCTCGTTTTCTAGGCGGCATACATAGACACACACAAAAGAATAAAGCAAAGGACTTTACATTCGGTTTCAACGAATCCCACATTTATAAAAGCCTCAATCCTAAAAAATAATTGAAACTTTTAACACGTCACGCAATATACATAGAAAGCTGGAAAACATTCTCTCTCTTTGTTTCGGTTACTTTTTTTTAGAGATGGAGCTTACGGACATCTTCAATTGATTTTTCTTTCTAATGGTTTACATAATACACTGAAGATCCTAAGGAAGTCGAGTGATCCTTCACTACGCTCATTCAATACTCTCATTTCGTATTTCATTAGCGACGTTAAAAAAAAATTCTATAATTTTCTTGAGAAAATAAGATCTTGAGAAAAAAATCGTTTTCGAGAAAATCTGGTCGTGCTACCTCCTGCACTTCAACCAAGTAATCCACAGTTAGACCTGAAGTCAACTAGACTAGGATGATAAAGTTCGTCCTTGTCTAGTAAAAAAAAAAACGCATTTGCACTAAACAGTTGACCTTAGAAGACTGACTGTGTTCTTGGAATTTTTTTAATTCACTTTCTAGACAAATTGAGTGCTCGAAAGAACTCGAATAAACCCAACTGACATTAGTGAACTCGACCGGGAACTTTACTAAGTAAAATGTAACTGTTCTAAAACTTACTAACAGTAAACATTGTTCACTGCTGGCTAGGTGCTTACGATACTTGCTCTAGAACTACGTTCCATGATACGAAAATTTACAGTCCACCTTAACGAATCCCAAACGTTTTCGATAGATTTCTTTTGTTTAAACCAGCACATTTTAAAAAATTATTTGACAGTGAGCTTGAGCATACTGACATCTTGCGCAGAACCAATCCACTTTTTTCAAATGATTAATAAATTAGTAATATGCAAATGAAACCTATAACTTTGTGAAACACGTTGCCTAAAAGTAAGTCTTCTGGTTGTGCACTAGCTAAAAAACGAAAAACTTGGTTTAAGATTGCTTTCAAAGCTGACAAGCCGTTTTCAAAAAATCTTGTTCTAAAGACCGACGAATTGATTTGGGACATTGTGCTGCTACTGCGGTGACAAATTGTACTTTCCAAAAGCAAACCAAGCGTAGAAACCTTGCCGGCAATTACCTATGTTTCTTTTACATTCTTTAAAGGCTTTCGCGAAACACTAACAAACATCAGCGCCATCTGTGATTCTTTCGCATCAATAAGCTAAGGTATATGAGAACCTTAACATTCAAATTCGAAGGAAAACTATTTTTTCAATATTCAAGAACATCTACAATAGACTTGAATTGCCAAATCTCTTGCTACACGCATAATTGAAGATCACATTCAAAGCCAATTTCGTTAATTTCGAGTCCGGATTCGCTATTTTCCCTAAATATAATTTGGATCCAATGCAGGTCAATAATTACGTCGAAAACCGTGCCGTACTTGAAAGCCATTAAACTTTCCTGAGGTTAACTTCGCACTATGTAAAGATTAAGTAGAATAAAATATATAATCTTTACATAGTGCGAAGTTAACGTCAGGAAAAGTAGAAAAGTAGAATAAAATACATAGCTAAAGACTATTGACACACATAAACCTTGAGGGAAAAAGCTAGTCATTGCCTCAATATAACTTTTCAATCTGGAACCACCTTAGCTTTCCATTCTGCTGAACCAAAAAAAAAAAAAAACTAATTACGTTTGCGACCTTTCTTCTTATTTACTTTGCCGTTGTCTTAAGGCCCGAAAAGAGGAAGCTTCTTTACAGTTTGCTAAGGACTGAAGCTGGTCAAGAGTCTAATAAAGCCAGGACAAGAAGTCCCCCAAGGAAAAAAGGCCCCAAAAAATGTTCTAATGTGCTCCGTGACGCGCCAGTTAGCTCAGGAATGGTCAGGTCAAGGCCCATCGCCCTTGCCAACTCTTAAGAACGTCCGCCCTACGCCTAGTATGGATGTGGACACATTCAACGATGCTCATTGTTGTCGGTCTTGTGGGGTTGAGGGCGTCTGGTAAAATAAAAGTTGCTTCTATCGTTCCTCTCCGCACTCCCATTAAGCTGCTAGGGAATCGCCATACAAGTTAAAAGAATAAAAGTTATCGCAATTGTCTCCTCTTCGTTTATGTGAAACGAGCCTCTCCACCCCAACAAAAGGGGAAAAGGGTCGTCATTTTGGACAACGATGGGAGCTCTTGTCTGACCTTTGAGCGGAAGTTGAGGGGCACGCGCGCAGACCTATTCGGCTAAACCTACTTCATCAAAGTTAATCATCCGAGTCTGACAAAACAAGGTGTGTGTGAGCTCGCTGCCAAACAACTTTCTTGATTGAGCATAAACAAAGCTCGCTAACCCTACACAAAAACACTACTGTCCCTTTCCGACCTTTCCCCAAAGTTAGACCTAAATGACCAAAGAACGAGCGATTAAGTGACCCCAATTTTCCAAAATTATCCTAAATAGAAAGGAACCCAACTTTAATCATACTGAAAACACAAGGCTCTTAAGCTAAGAAATTTAACCAAGCTAAGAAATTTCAACTTTGAACCGGAAAATTTTTCGAAATTAAACTTTGGGAATTCACTACCATATTTTTAGGAAATAAGGCTCCCGGAATTCCTTAGCTCGGTATAGGCGGTTACCATGGGGGATTTCGGAGCAACTTTTGGAGAAAACAAGTGCATTTAATGAAAAAAATTCTCTGATAGTAATCTTGAGCTTACTAACAGGTAGTGCACAACCAATGCACACATTTTTCCAATGAGTAATAGTTTTTCCAATTAGCAATATGCAAATGAAGTTTGTAGCTATGGGAAATACGTTACTTACAAATCTGTCCTTTGGTTGTGCACTATAGCTGCTAATGGAATACAACTTTTGTTTCATTTTGCTTTCACATCTGGCAAGCCGTTTTCGACAAATCTTGTTCTAAAAGTTTGACGACTTGATTTGGGACATTGTGCTGCCACAGCAAGCTGTGGTGACTAATGTTACTTTTCAAAAGATCGTTAAAAGGGTGTTATAAGATCACATCGTAACACTTACTCGAAGAAGGCGACTAGATCACAGTATAGACCAATCAAAGTAGGAAGAGATTACAGGGGGTGGGTCCTGAATCATATTAAGAAAGGATGTGTCTGTAAAGCGTCCTCGTTGTACAATATTCATTAATGATTAGTGCAAAAGAACAGAACCGACGTGAAAGGGTCGAGGTTTGAGTAAAACAAAGTAAATAAAGGTATATACCAAAATAAATAGATATCCCGAATACGGGAAGTTTGAAGAACCACTACACAGGACGGATTGGATCTCCGCCAGAAGTCTTTCTGCATTTTTAATCTACTTATATGTCTACGTTACTTAACTATGACTAATTAAAAACAAAATGGTCAATTCGGGCCAATCGAGTACTAATTCAGTTGGCTAAAGTAGCAGTATAGAACATAGGAAATCAGTTTTACTTTGTTCGAAACAGTAACGGGTCCTTGGTCCGAGTTCGATTCTTGTCTACGACGTGGAGTAAGCATATTCCGCATTCGATCCAGTCCGCGTTCGATACTTCCAAAAACTTTGCGACCTGAAAGTCCACCAGTTTTAGACGTCGAAGACGGCACTGGTGTACGATCAGGAGTTGTCAGCCAACCGTCAGCATCAGTCCTAAAGGAGGTGAAAAATGATAATACAAAAAAAAAAAAAAAACTGGGAACATTCAATTCTAGTCCAGAACATCTAAAATAACAGTACACATCTCCACCCACTTTTCTAAACATTAAAAACGGCCAACCACGCCCCCAACTTCCACGCTTTGTTGGCATTACCATTAGAAAGCTGCACCAATTCGAAATCTTTACATGCAATTTTTATTAAGCCTCATTTGTAACGCTAGAAAGGGTTGGGCTTCAAAACTTCAATACCTCCATCTCTGAGGCAACTTTTTTTTTTCCTTTAGAAAGTTTACGTCCCGAACAATAACTGTACCTACTCCTCAATAAGAAAAAAGACATTTTGATGGCGAAATTTTCTCCTCATAAAAAAACAGATTCTCAGACTTATTTTTTCCTTTATTTAACGAAAAATCCTCTTTAAGTGTCCTATATTTTTGTTATAGGTTACGTTAAACCAGTCTCGCATAAAAGAAAGAAAAGAAGGTAACTTAAGGAATTTCCTTTTTTCGGAAAAGTACGCTTATATGCTTCGCTGTCGACTTTAGAGGATAATAACCCTAAAAGAGCTCCAAAACGTTTCCTATAAGCCAAGTTAGCCTGCGCTTGACCCGTGCACCCCCTCGTATGCTCAAGTTGGCCAAAAGGCGCTTCTTTTCCATGTCCGGCACCGGGCCATGCCGGATTTCTACTCGAGAGCTTCGCTAACGACCGGGCAACGAAGACATAAGCCTGCGAGAGTCGACAAAACAAGGTGGCAGTGAAGAAAAAAGGCCGTTTTGCCAGCAATGTTCCCCTCCCGACATAAAACGAGCCTGTCAAGTCATACTTCCCCATCCCTCGACCAACTAACGGGTGATTTTCGGTCTTATTGTCTTTCAAGCTAGCTTGAAAGAAAAAAAAGGCCAAGTAAACGACTTCCATTGCGGATTATGATTCTTCAGCTTATTTCACGCCGTCAGTTTCCTGATGCATGGGAAGGACCCCCCGGCCCCTTCCACCCTAGCAGAAAAGGTATGATTGACCTCCCCCCGAGTAGGCGGAACATGAAAACTTGCTATAGCACGTAATCTATCCTCCACACATGAGAACACGCGACCTATTCTCTATGGTGGCAAGATAATGAACTTCCAAATATTAAACCGATTTTTATTTTTCTGGCTTCTTACCTTCTATAAGTTACTGGAGTTTTCATAACGTCATTGAGGCAACTATCCATTGATCGCGAAGGAGAAAGTTTCGCATGTTCTGCAAATAAATAAATAAATAAAAATGAGTAAATCGGAAAATTTCACTCAAATTGGCAACACGTTCTCCGGATTTAGTTACATACGTATGTAATGTATCCCTGAGTCAAACATGACACTAGTGTGTCACTGGCCAACAATGAATTTTTCCTTTTTCAGCCAGTGGAGTGAAAGAAAGTGCAAGTTTTAACACTTTTGAACTCGAGTGACACCCGTTTGTCATTCGTTTTCCGAAAACGTTTTGAAACGATAATACACACTAGTGTCGTTTTTATCTCTGAGTTCCGAAACTGGAGAACATGTTGCAAATTGGGTATTTCATTTAAAGACGACATTCGCGAAGTATCGCCCCCTGTCAGGATGTTTCTATTTTCGGAATATTCTAAAAGTTTACCCTGATAGTCGTCTTATGAATTTTAAAACAATAAAATAACGTAACTGTCATGTAATGTTGGCGGTTTCTCCTTTTACAGAGAATACGACGTACTTATTATGCTGCTAGATTGCATTACATATGTACAGTAATTTTAACAGCTATTCTTGTAGCAAAAAATACAACGCAATGCTAATAAATAATTGGTTTAATAATAGTGTACTAAAGCGTTATAACACATTGTAACCGAAACATAGTATTATCAATTACATAACACGCAAGAGCATTACGTAAATAATACATTGCTTTCGCAATACTAGGGATACATAAGTACTATGTCGGAAAGCAAATTATTACGATGTTACTGTGGTTTTGCTCACCCGTCCTGTAATCATCATTACAGTAACACGACTTCATAATCACTGCCTGTTTGGTCACAGAAAACCAAATCCGGAATGGGTAAATTGGCGGGAACTTGCGTGCAAATCATGAGCGAAAGCTAATTCACTTTTCTAAAGAAATGGCAATAATTTGGCGAGAATAATCTAGCCTCCGCGCTTATTTGCAACTTCCTCTCCGACAGAGATAAAACTAAGTAATTATTTCTCTTGAATAGAGTAAACTTACAACTTTCGTCTTTCGCTAAAATAGTTTAACTTTGCCTGCGCGCTTGAAAGCAATTAACGAGCAATTAACATTTCTCAACTTATTTTCCCATAAAAAGCTCAACTGCGTGTTTAGAGGGTTTTAAAACTTTAATAACTAAAAGATTTCTTTTTTTTTTTTACCTTTGGACGGAGATTGTTTCTTAGATTTTCTAGGAGTGGGAGCCAGAGGTAGCGCAAAGTTTTCTTTGTCTTCCAAAGGACGTTTCTTGTTTGGTGTGGTCAATGGTAGGTCTTTCGGAAGCAGGAATGGAGGGTAGGCATCTAATGTACCACAATATTATTATGAAAAATCGTTTTTACGGCGAAAATATGTCACCTAACACTTTTTGCACAATATCTTCAATAGGGCTGCCTTGTCCAATAGCGAGCAAGTCAATGTCGTCCAAACCTCCTTCTAATGACGTATGCATGGGTCTAGGAGGGGTTTTGTACCTAGGTGGCTCAGGCATTTGCTCCAAATCGGCCATAATGGTGCGTTTGGGGGTCGAAAAAGGCGACGCTAGCATATCTTCCTGTTCTGAGCTTTGCGATATAAGGCGCAGTGGCTGTCCTCGATGTTTCTTCTGCTGCAAAAGGAAATACGTAGCCGTGTTATAATCATAGGACCACTTGGAAACTAGAGCCGCCATTTGCTTGCGAGTTTTGCCTTGGTGGATTGACATGGTTGTCACACAATCATCGTCCAACACGTGAGTCTAGGTAGCTGAAATTAAACTTTTGAATTTTAGAATAGCAAAGTGTCCATACTCGGTATTGGCTTTCCCAATCCACAGCCGTTTCCAGAGAATCTTGCAATAACCAAGGATGGTACAAGAGCTGCTTAACTGTGATTCGCATTTTGGGGTCAACTTGCAGCATTTGATCGAGTAATTCAATGCTGGCCGAGCTGAGCCATGAGGGCTTTTCATAAACGCCACTTTGGATTCGTTTATAGAGCTGAGCGATGTTGTCGTCGTCAAAAGGTAAGTAACCGCACAGCAATGCGTAAAGTAAGACGCCCATACTCCAAATGTCAGCTTCGGCTCCTTCAAAAGTAAGTAAATTAAGTCCAAGTTCTAGGAATTTGCTTTCGTTCTAGAGAATTCTTGGAAAGTTTAGATGGTATTCCTAATACAAATGCGTTAAGAAGTTTTCAAATCTTTCAAGTTTATCTCACGAAAAGAATATCAAAATAATTCTGGAAGAAATTGATTTTGGATTGTTTAAAAATCTCTACCGAGGTATGAACGTCCGCAGACCAGTTCTGGGGCTGCATAAGCAGGAGAACCGCAGCAAGTCTCTAACTGACTTTCCATACCACCTTTGGGTTTCGCACACAAACCAAAATCGATCAGTTTAAGTCCCTCATCTTCGTCCAACAGCAGGTTTTCCTAAAGTAAATCTATTTTAGTTGGAATACTTGAAGGGGAATAACTTTACTGGTTTTAAATCACGATGAGCAAAGCCCTGATGGTGAATATAGGCTACAGCAGCTACAATTTGTCGGAAAAAATGTCTTGCTTCATCTTCAGAAAGTCGGTCTCTTTCCACGATATAGTCAAATAATTCTCCTCCAGGGCAGTGTTCCAGGATCATAATGATCTTGGTGTCAGTTTCAATAACTTGATAAAGCTTGCAAACGTTTTGGTGAGAGAGAGCTTTCATGGCAGCTATTTCTAAGCGAATTCGCGGTAAATCGTCCTAAGAAAATGTAAATGATCGTTTAAACAGAAAACTTAGAATTAAGGGGAAAACTTACCCCTAATTGCTTCTTGTCCATAATTTTTACAGCCACCTTCTCCCCAGTCAAGATATGTACACCAAGCTTGACTTTGGCAAAGCCACCACTCCCAATCGTTTTGTACAACTCATAGTAACCGTCCAAAACAGCGTAGCCTTTGGCAGGCATTGTTATATAAAATGTAGATCACTAACACCTAGAGCATACAGAAAAGAATTAACGCAAACTTAATGTAGAATTAAGCGTTCAAGACAGTCAACGCCTATACACACGTGTACAATCTCAGTTTAAGCCTAATTAACCACCTCACTTAAAGCAATTATTGTTGCAAAGAAGTCTATTTAGATGTAACAGTGTACCGAAATTAATAAATTTCAAGAATTAACGTACTTAAAAGGTCACAAATAGTCTATTTTAAAAGAATCGTCGTTCACATACACTCACGTTTTTAAAGCAGAAACACAACTAACCGCCATCGCCTTTCAACTCAAATCCAACCAATCACAAGCTACATAGGGAGCGTCTAGCTTCGAAATGCAGAAGGAAGGCGCGGCAAGTTTGAAATTTGATTCCTGCTTGCAACACAATATTTTTTAAGTGAATGGAGAGCTATATCGTGAAAATAAGCTTTTTAATATAAGTTTAGATGTACTTTAAGCTATTGGATTACGTGGTTGCATTTGGTATACATACTATATAATAACTAAATTTTTTTTATTTATTTAGTAGAGGATGAAAATGCCTGACTACAATAAAATAAACAGAAACACAGTTATGGGAAAGTTGCGAATAAGATTGTATACAACGATCATCAAATCGCAAAATACAAAGAAAAAGTAATAAAATGACTCAGGGACACAGGAAGTAGTAATAATCGAGGATCGTTATATTCATTCTGATAAAATGGGAGCTTTGACACTTGTTCTTGCTGTTCTTTCAACAAACTAACCATAAAGACTCAGACACTTCATTTCTAATTAATTTTAACTTTTTACTGAACAAGACTTGATTGGTTACGGTTCAACAGAAGGTTCTTGTGAAAAGATGTAAGAAACTGCCAGCAGATGGCGTGTATGTATTCTTTACATTATACATAGAACAATCTTAGGGTGCGTTTTATTGTGAACTGATCCGTTCACCAGTTCTTCCGTTGAACGGCTCTCGTTGACAATAAAACGTACGTTCTGCAGGTCGCCGTTCAACTGGCTGAGTTGAGCTCTACTATGCAGTGTTCTGGATCGATGCTTTTTGTGTGATCTTAGATCGTTTCCGATCGTCGTGAACTTCTATCAACCCGATCAGATCAAAAGTTGCAAAATTAGAGAAAATCTAGATCAGATAAAAAAA
>JAGJRP010000440.1:0-45448 GCA_022832235.1 Lepidurus couesii | reverse complement strand
TTACATAGGGGTTCTTCAGCCAGAACATGTAGTTTGGTCTCTTCTATAACATATATTTTTTCATTTTGAAACCTTACTCCCCCTTTAGGACAGTACGGTTTGTTGGGGTCGTCTTTTTTAAACGTACTGTACTATACTGAGCTGATTAAACGCGGACACAGCAAACCACAGAGGTCGAATTAAGCTTCGTTAGGCTCGTTTACCTTCATTAAAGGTATACCTTCATTGAAGGGAAATCAGCCTCGAGAGGCTTACTTAGACCTCTGCGATTTGCTGTGTCCGCGTTTATCAGCTCAGTAGAGTACAACAGTGTTGCAATGAAATGTTACAATGTACAGTACAATGAAATGTACTGTACAGTGTGTACAATACAGTGCCAATGAAAGTTTTTGTAAAAACGAATTGTTTCTAGCCCTCTAATGTAATGATGCAGAAATACCTCAACGTAGAATAAAATAACAATAACGAAAAAAGGCTCAACGCATCATTGTGGCCTGACGCGGACCAAGGTTGAAGACACTAATGAAGGCTGTCCATCACTCAGCTGCTGGACATGCCACGTGAATCCAACATTCTTCTCATCCCTTACAAGGACGTCTATTCAACTGCACACAGAATATCTAGTCGAGGTATTTCGTGGCGTGGCACGTCGGTCTGGTAAATCTCGGCTTCCCCAAACTCATCTTCTCCCTTGCTTTCTTGCGTTTTATGTTTTCCTTTTTCCTTACCTTTCCAATAAAACACGGCAGAGGTGTGGAACCAACGAGTGTCTATCCATTTACAACGCTTACAATAAAGAACTCCCGGTAGCAATTTTGACAAAAAGGGTTATGACCAGAAAACAACAGTCATTATTATTAATGCAACGGAAGAGTTCTAGCTAGTTGTTTTCCTCTTGTTTTCCAGTCGCGCTTAGTTGAACAAGTGCTACTTCATGTGGTTATTACGACCGTAAGAATACTTCGAAGCTGTAATGGTCAGAGCACTCAATACATTCGAAATATCAAAAGGGGTTTTCCAGTTCGCTTTCATATAAGGCTCATTAATCCTTAAAAGCAGAGGAAGTGGGAGCCCCGGTACGTAACTGATATAATTCATAAAACAATGCAGCCTAAATAAACCTTTCAGTCATAACAATAAAAAAAAAAGCTCTAACACGTCTCAGACTTACTATGTCATGCTTTTAAGAGCAAGTGGGCTACGCTCAAGTTTAATTTCAATTGTACTTTTTTGGGGGGTTCTTAGTTTTTGCTTTCTCTTCTTTTTTCAAACCCCTTGAACAAGAAGCTACCCTATAATTAAAGCTTTCCTATATACCTATAATGACTGCAAGCCTCCAAGCTCTTCCTAATTGATGCAAACTGCGCTCCCCCAAGACCATCTCCACCACACGGACGAATATACTATTCTCCATCGATTCTTGTCCCATCGTTACAGCACATTCCCCTGTCGGGTTTGTTACATGAAACGGAATGATGCATTACCATAATTAAAAACACTAGTACAGAGTAAGAAAATTGACTTGGGTGGCGTAAGAATCCTCACAGTTTAGCCAGCGAAAGAGCCAAAAACTCAAAAAGTGGAATCTTTTTTTTACCAAGAGTTACCAGTACCATATCTTGGGGATGGGGGGGGCTGCAAGCATAAAGAGCATCCTTGAAATTTTTTTTTTCAAGCCCGGGAGAAATGGGTTTGCCTGTTTCTACCTCCGAACCACAAGGTATATACAAGAATCTTTTCCTTCTTTATGGCCTAATGTAATGAGGCAAAGGCAAAAATCTGGAAAACTTTGGCTCGCTCGCTCTTTCAATCCAAGGTTGAGTTGCAACTTGGTATTCCAAAGTGGACCATAACAAGTCCTCTCGGGTCCGTATACTTTTAGGGTACTCTATGGGCTAACACATACAGTGTATGCAGAGCTATAGGGCCCAACAATGTTTCCCCTTTTCTTCACAATGCTTCATAAAACTACACTCCTTGTTATACTATTAAGGTTATTTAGAATTCGTAAGCATCTGAAACTCTAACCCCCCTGTGGTTTCATTAAATCTGTTTGACGCGACCTTCCGCCCCAATCCGGGGCCATTTTTTTCTTAAAAGTTTAAGACATGGAAACTCTTTGTAAGTATAGCTTTTCATATTCAAGCAAATTACTTTTTAAGTGTATTTATTTATTTTATAGCGTTGCTATGAAGTCATAAACTAAAGCCGTAACGTGGTTTCTACGAATCAAAATGTGGCTTGAAAATAAAAGGGTAGGAAAACTGATGAGAGGCGAACCTAATTTGGATTTTCTTGTTTGCGTCACCTGCACAGCGCTGCATGAGGGCTTTTTCGTTTGGTTCCACCTCAACAACTCTCATCGTTCTCCGTCTCTTTTCAAGTTAGCAAAAGCCAGGAAATCCATGTGGTCTCTTTTGAATGCGATGGTCACCTGCAATGTGTATATTTTTTCCCTATCTCTTCAACCAAAATCGGGGGTTTCTATAGCTTGCCCACACTGACTTGAGAATTTAAAGGACTCTCTTCTTCCTAACGTATCTTTTATATAGCTAACACAAAAAGTTGTAATTTGCATTCCTAAAGCTTTGAGATTCTAACAAATTACTATCACATCCGACGTTCGCATGTCGCCGCTAACTTGCTCCGCGCGTCTTCGCACAACTTTTACAACCTATTGGACCTCGAACGTACACGTATTAAGTTTCGCTTGGATCCTTTGATCACTGTATGCGATTTGCACTAACATCGTGTTTTGTCACCCGCTAGCTTAGCTTAACGGTCTTTTCCCGCTATCTATTGGCCTATTGTTCAGCTTTGAACTCTTTGATACTCACTTATTTGGCACTATACCTGCCATACCCTTACAGTTCTCCAATAAGTGGTTGAAAAAAGAGTAATATTCGTTAGATCGTGGTCTTTATAAAACGAATAAAAGAAATTACATGGGAAATAAACGCAAAGCGTGTCTAATCTATGCTTACTTGCTGAGCTTATTCATTTAAAAAAAAATTAAGTAAGTTTAACTTTAACATATGTATGACTTTAACATATGTAACATATGACTTAACAGAATAAGACAATGTTGTTCCTTGACATATTGGTTAGAATTAACTGGCAATACCGTCCACTTGCTAGTTGATCTAGAACCTCCTTGATTTGACAGTATAAGCTGAAAGTCTACAATAGGCCTGACAATCTGGTAGAGGATTCCGTTTGGTTACCATGCCTCAATATAAGGTTATGTAGAGCGGCAAAAAAAGGCATTGGATGACTGACAACAGCTTCGGAATTTGAATAGGCAATTTCATACTTGGCTTGACATGTCAATTACAGTACTCGATGGGCAAGTAAAAATTTAAGGAAATGACGGAACGGTTACGGGTTGATACTTCACCTTTTACTGGAATTTTGAAAGGAGGTGTGCTGCCCACGCCAGCCAAACCCGTCATTAGTTTCGCTGGCATGCACGTCGCACAATATAACCTGTCAGACAGGACTTCAGATGCCGGAAAAGTCGCCTGTCTGCGTATACCTTTTATATTTTTTGTTTCGCCAACCCAAGATATAAGTCCCTGCTCTCCTCCTTCTCCTCTCTCAAGCAATTTGAGCCCTCTATTGACGCAAATTCCTTTATAAGGACCGCGTCGCTATTTTCTAGCCGATTATGTCAGATCAAAAGGCAAGAAAGAGGGGGAGGAGATCTCCTATCATTTATGTGCCACGCATCACCGAACATCTTCTCAAACTCAAAGAAGTAACTCGTAGGCCTCCCTTTCATTCTTTTCCTCCTAGATGATGGTTTTTTCTCTCTTGCCCCTTGCCTATATGCCAAAACTCAAGGCGACCTTGGCTACTAAAAAGCTGTTGATAAAAATTTGCCTAAACGAATCGGAGAAAAACAAAAGTTTAGAAAGGGAAAAATAAATAAATAAATACAGAAAGTAAACTATACGGACCTCACATTGGAATGATGCATCCACCTATAACAAAAGCTTCTGGCAGCATTGTGATGGATGAGCCAAACGGGTCTTGGCCAACACTATGATTAACTGGCATAAACAGCGCAGACTGGCTTCAAGTGTTATAAGGGGACAATCCCCGGGCCACAAACAATGCTCTATATAAAAGATCTATATGGTAATGCCCTTATTGGAAAGTTCTTGTAGTGTAAAAGACGAATTCGTAGACGTATATGCCCTCCTGACCGCGAGAAATACTTCTGGACATGTTTTAGCCTGCGTCCCTTTATAACCTAAAGGTTCTTAAACGTTACGTCCGGGTATATCCACACCGTCATTAGTATGTTAAAACTCACTGTTGCACTGCATTGCTGATGTTTGATGGGTGACTGGGCCAAACCGTCAATTACCCGCAAACTGTGCCACTTGTATACCAAAAAGCAGTTGGGGGAAATTCGAGGGAATAGCTGCAAGGGTGCTTTATAGACGTGAACCGGGACCGGGTCAAGATGCACAAACCCTGCAATCATATTAAGATGAGATTAGGCCTTCCAGCTCTATAGCATTGTGAAACTTTTTACGCAACCTTATACACATAACTCCAGTCCAGAAGGCGAAACAGCGCCAAAAAGGAATACACAGTACATAAATGAGAATAATACACGAAAGTATCTGAAGAGAAACGAGAAACAGTTTAAATTCTGGTGTGTTTACATTTTCTTTCCTTGGCGAAATCCTTAGCCTTAGGGGACTAATCAACTGAGTTATGCTATTCGCAGGTCTGGATTTATTCGGTTCACATTCACTGTCGAGAAAATAAATTCCTCTTTTTAATTATACCTAGAGCTTAATTGGCGTTGTTTTTTAATGTCTTAGAAAGTTTTAATGCGAGAAAATGTCCGCGTAAATATTCAGTACGAAATACTAAATTGGCACTCGAGGATATAGAATAGAAAAAAAGGCCGCGGATCGTCCATGATGATGGTTTTTTAATACATGCAAAGTAAGCTAACGCTATATAGCTGATGGCAGCAGGTGGAAAATTCAGGGCCAAGTTCAACGGCCGACTTGCCTTCATTGGCCCCGTGTGCGGACATTGATGACCTTCCCTCTTTGCTTCTTGATGCAACTCTTAATTTACACCCCTTACAAAACATGGACCTGTTACTTTAGCACAAGATGTGCGTGTGTGTGTGTGTGTGCCCAACACGAAACTACCGAAGTTGTCAACAGCGCGTCATCCTCAATCGCAACCCATTCACTTGGCCTTTTTATTGATATAAAGCCCCTTCCCAAGCCGATTTTACGGTCTCAATAAAGCTCCATATGTGATACTTCATAACATACAGTACGTATACCCTGTACCCCGAAATGCTCCTGTACTAGTACCCAGAGCTCATCGAAGTTTTCCAGGAGTTGGAAGATGGACGCAAAGTACAAAAAAAATAAACAATTGGAAAACCAGTAAGAATTGCGTTGGCTCTTTGCGGTCTTGAGCTGTGCAAGCCTTGGTCGTCTTTGATTGCTTTTTCACATTGTATGCCTCGTCCTCATTTGTCACTTTGTCATCACGGTAAAGGGAAGGGCTAACAGAGCCCGAGAATAATCACAGCGACGCCTACTGGGTCATAAATCAATAGCACATGCAAGTCCCCATCGCTTTACAGAGCCGGCTTTCTGGACTCAGTCGGTGGTCATGGAAGACCGAGTCACGAGCCTCAATTGTACAAATGAGCGCCGCAAAAGATGTGCCGCTTCTTTAGATTGATTGTAGTCCGACTATTACGTGTTTGCCATGAGGTTTCTTCCCAGCTCTCCTGGGCTTATCTATTTGCCTTTCACCGTTAGGCCGAAGTTAAAACTTTCAAAAGTGATACCACGTCAAAAGAGTCTTGTCTTGAGAATTTGGGAAACTGAGGGATTTCAAGGAGATATTACCTTGGGCTTAAGGCAAGAGAGTTCCATCTTGGAGCTATAGTATTTTCATTTTATTTTTTTAACATGCCGACCTCTTTAACTTGATTAGGAATTGTCTTTTTTTTTAGCTATGCGGACAAAAAGTTACCTCACTTTAGACGTCAGCTCGTGTAGTTGCTCTCACCATTAGAAATTCTTGGGGATTTTCAACACACGATACCTGTCAAGATTGTCAGTCCTCCAGCTCGCTCTCTTGGCTTCTAATTCTAAGCCATACGAGCCAAGAAAAATTAAATAGGTATTCAGGATTTTTTCTCAATTTTTTTGCCATCCTTTGCTTCTTTTCTTTCGTCGCATAAATTTAATAAAGTCTGGGGATTAATAGGCAAAAAATTCAACTTGCGTGTTTTTTTGGGGGTACGAGGAAGAGGATAAAAAGCTTGCCCTTTCAAAACATTCAAACTAGTTAGTGTGTTCTAATGAAACGTGAAACCTTGGGTGTGTGGATAACATAGCCGGAATTTCAGGCACGCCAGACATGTAGGAGAAATACCACACCGCGTGGGCCTTTCACGCCATCAAACGATACACCGGGTAACTTTCTATACAATGTGTACTACAAGGAGAGCCTACAGTTCAGTTCCAACCACCCCGCAGAGATGACGCTGATAAGTCAAAAGAAAGGCAATTTCTAAACAAAAATCTAGAAATACCTCGATTTGCCCTAAAAAAATCCCACGAAAAAATATGGTAAGCCAAATTGGAAGATGGTGTGTAAATTGCTTGGACCAACTTTGTAGCCTTTGACTCTAAAAAACCCTCCCCAAAGCTGGTTGACATTTTACAACGAGAAACGGTAAATGGAAAACCCCATAATTTCTATCCGAAAAAGACTTGCCACACAGGTTTCCTCTAATCAGCAAAGAGTTTACTTTTCACAGTGATGCGAAAAGTAAACGAGTTCAAAGAATAATTAGAACTTCTGAAACACCGTGTAGCTTTGTATAGGGTTAACAGGATTCATTCGGATATTCCACTCTACGAGTACTAAACTAGATTTGGGGTGGTCAGTATAGTACATTTAGTTCCCATGCCAGGAACAAAATCCAAGTCGACCAGCTTCCCCACCGTGACGAAATTGTCTTGAGCCAAGAGGAATGTCGGGTTTTCAGTTTTTCTTCATCTCCCTTTTCCAACCTCAAAGTGTACCCCTCTTTTTTCTCTCTCTCTTTTCTTAGTGTTCCAAGGCTTTCTTGACTATTTTTTTTAGTGGCATGGTTCTGCGAGACGTAGTAACTAATCTAACTGGTATTTCACCTCTTATCTTCCTTTGATTATATCTGTATTTTGTATTTCCTTTTTTTTTCTTTAGGGTAGATCTTAACTATGAAGCTGTAAATATCCATCCAACAGCGGTAAAAGAAAATGACTTCGACGTCAACAGGCGCTCCGCCTCCCATCCCGGAATTCCGTGACGCGGATCATTACTGGGGACCGGGTCACGGGGTTGTGGCTGGAGCGGGACATGAAATCATACGGCCTAAGCCTAGAAGGTATGAATATTTTCCCATTCGGAGAGAAGCCAAAAAGACAAAAATCAATCTTGCCTCCTTTTGGTTTCCTGTTAAGCTATTATCGCCAGAGAAACACTCCAAGATATAATTGCTTATGCAAATGAGTTTGAGGAGTTTTGCACGCAACCCGAGACATGTCACGGACTAAGACAAGAGACCCTGACAAGCGCCTACCAGGTCTTAAGAAACTACGACGACAATTCCTTAGCGAGTTTTTTTCTAATTTACTTTTTTTTTCGCTTTCATGTTTTTATTTTTAAGAGGCAAAAAATAAGAACAAATTGTAACCAGAAAATAACAAAAGGATTGCGTTGATGACTGGCGTGACTGTGTCGACAATTACATCTGTAACACGTATAATATCCAAGGACATTTAATAACACAGTGTAGCAAAAAAGCCCTGATGGTCAAGCCACAAAGTCTTCCTCATATAATGATAACGAACCCGAGCTCTTTTTGCTCCCAACTCGGTGTGGTATATATGGCTACTCGTCTAGACTTTTATGCATGCTATACTTTGCACGCTATAGAACGAATTGAAGGGGGAATCTTGGCTCATGACCTCTTTTTTGCAATTAGAAGAGCCCAAATGTATGAACCACAAATGGCAAATGAAAGCAAACGCAACGCATAAATTCGTTGTAAGGCGTCAATAAACGCCAAAGCACATCGCACATTACTAAGGGATTCTAAAACTACCGACTTCTGTTACAGTTTTCTTAACATCAATCTACCAAGCCCGGCCCAAAAGGTCAAAACTATATAGCAGTTCAAGAATGTTTTGCCGCTCTGAAATCCAAAAGCCGTCAGAGAATCGTTTCATGATTCTCTTCAATTTCCCGGCGTGAAGTGAGAACATTTTCTTGCCCTTCGCACTGGAATCATGTTCAAACTTGAAAAGAGAGTGGAAAAAGGTATACACTACTTTTCTAATGAAAATTTTTAAAGCTTTGGTTAAACTACCTAGCTCAGTAATGCGAAAGCAGTCTATAGACCGTCCGCATTAAACCGTTCAAAACGCTTCAATTACTGCCCCCCCCCCTTAACCGCTGTTTTGCCTCCATTGGTAACGCTCTAAAAAAGAAGAAAAAAACAGCTAAATAGGGACGACGTTTAAACGTTACTAATCAAGCGGATACATTTCCTTCACAAGACCAACGCCGTTTAGGTTCCCATGTACGCCCAATCTTACATTCCTTTAATTAAAAATAGAAGGAAGCCTATTATTGTAAGCTGCCTTTTGTCTTGAAGAACATCAGCCATCCCAATAACTAGTGAACGGCTTCTAAAAAAAAAATACAGATTCAGCGTTCTTGAAATCCTACAACCCTTCATCGAAACCTCAATCTGTGAATTTTTACGGTTTTTGCTCTTTGAAAGCGTCCCTCACACTCTTTGAAAGCGTCCCTCTATCACACATTCAACACTGCATGCCAAAAAAAAATTTAAAAATCGTGATAAAAAACACGGATTTCCGTTTTTCCCCAGAATTTTGTTACAAGGAATTAGAATTTGAAATCTTTTCAGTTACGGTCTAAGCTAGCTTAATGGCTCCAAATGGAACCGTTCCCCCTCCACTCTAAAAAGCCGCTCCACTTGGTCAATTTCGCTAAGGCCAAGAGGTCGAGGCCATTCCCGTATATACCTATACATCCCTATAGTCCGAAAAATTTCAATCACGAAAGTCGAATTTTCTCCCCCCCCCCCGTTTGTCTCAAGTCATTCTCTCTCTCTCTCCCTTTTTCCTTATGCCCCCCTTTTTACCTAGCAAAAGCCATACGAAAAGGTGTTGTGGACCCTAGAAAAACAGACCGAAGAAGTAAGCAAATGCAGAGAAAAACCAGGGCAAAAAGCCACTAGGACAGCAGAATGGGTATGGGGGATGGATGGTTGGGAGAATTGGGCTTTTGCAACCGAAACTGAACGGTATTGTCAATCCAGGTAATCGTGGCCTGGCCGATGGGTTGCCACCACTGACTGTGGCATAGACGGCCAACAGCCACAGAAGCTACGGAAATTGGTAAAGGGCTATTTGCTGGACTTTCTGTGGTCGTTGCTTGCAGTCTCTCCCAAGTCTCGGTCTGGCCATCTTGTGCAAGTTGGTTAAGCCCCTCTCTAGCAAAAATAAAATAAAAATAAAAGTGCTTGTAGTTGAGAGTTATGGGAAGTTTTGTCATTTGCTTTGTAAAAAGACAGTAACTCGTGCTCCACGTCGTGTATCGGGTGAAGGTGTTGGCGAGGTGCGTTACTTTATGCGCCAGCAATTGTTGGTCATAGCGTGATTCCAAGGCGATATTTCGGTGCCGTGTCAGACTTAAAATACATTCCCTTTTTTTTTTTTTGCGAAGCTTACCAAGAGAACAAGGAGTGCCTCAACATATAAAGGTTGTGTAACAAGACCGATAGTGCATCGTCTATGCAAAAATTTGTGGGAGAAAGAATTTTCGGTTTAAAGAAAAAGAGACTTGAAAAATGGAAAGGTATCTTTGGCCCTATACAGTAACGTATGGGAATGCCATGGATTTACCCTTTGGCCTCCTCAATTCCAACCTCACAAACGCTATAAGCCCGAGGAAGCTGGTTCAATTATAGTATGAAAATGACTTGAATAATATGCATGTTATGCTGTTATGCTCTCGAGTAGAAAAGCAATCGAAAAGCATAAAGGAGCTAGGCTAATGCGAAGAAAAAAACTATATAAAGAAAAAATAACGCAGCATAGCATTACAGGTGTGTGTGCATGCATGTGTTGTGTGTTTGGATGAGAAGCTCGAAAGGAAGGCCAAGGCAGTTTTTGGGCTACACAACTGGCAGCAGGTCATCATGAGAAGGGGTGGCCAGCTGCATGTTTAATGCGGGCCATAGATTCCATTCCGTTCTAAAAGCTAAAAGAGATAGAGAGCCAAGAGCAGAAACGCACAAAAAGGGGTCGTTGGTCTCGGTCATAAGTCATTAGATGGACAGGATCAAGAAGCTGCAGACTAGTATTTGGGCCGGAACGCTCTACCGCTTCTTACTTACTACCCATCCTGACGTGAATAACTCTGTCCGCAAAACTTGGTTCGTGTTCCTTTTCGCATGACTGCGCCCTAATATGCACACACGCACAACTTCGAACTAGCTTTTTACAGTTAAAGTAAAGTGGTCCTCGACGTGACAAGTATGTAAAACTTAGTCCGGGGTCTCTTTCTCTCTCGCGCGCGCTCAAGTTTTTCCCGCTATTGTGACCTGATCAAAAGGGACGAAGCATTGGATCAACTTCTCAACCGGGAACAGTTTTTAGTGAATCATTGGAGTTCATTGAGTTCACTCCTGAAAAAAAACTCAAAGGCGTCGCTTCTTTTAACAGTGGTTCTATTTGGTGTTATATACCAAGTTTTAAGCCAAGATGGCATCGCGAAACAGTGGTGGGTACTACAACGGATCACCTAGTGCGCGAGCTCATATTGATGACGCGGTGGGAGTACCCGGTCCTTGGCTGCAATCACAGGATACCCAACATTCCAGGTATACACACAAGTGTCCCAATCACGGATATTAAAAGAGACGCTAAAATGTCTCGGTGGAATTCGAAGCAGGGTCCTTTTTTATGGTCAAAAATTGCCCTGGTATGCCTACACGGGCGTGACTTCCACCTTTTCTTGGGAAACGCACAACAATCACATCTCCAATGTGTCAAATTGTCGCTTTAAAGAAGAAAAAAAAGGAACAGGTTACCGTAGACACATTCAAAACGGGTCCAGGTTGGGGACCAAAGTTTCTGGGGACAACAGGCAAAGATGAAAATGACAAGAGCTGTTTCCGCCACGTCAAAAGCATGAGTGGTATTCTTGTAATTGGTGTCGGATTGTCTTGAATCACACGCAACTTTACTGGACAGTTTTCCTCGTTTCATCTTTTGCTGGGAGACCTGGCAACAAGTACATGGGTAGGGAATCTGGCCCTAGAGCTCAAATGCTTTTTTCTGTTTTACTTTACATATATGTATTTTTTAAATTTGCGTGTGTACCAGCTCGTCTTTGTCTAGTTTCAGAGTTTCGAGCGCTGAATTCTAGGAAATTTAATTGCCCTTTCCAGACCGTCAATCAGGGGCGTATTACAGATTGCTCACACACACACAAAAAAAAGAAAAAAAAGACGCTTGCCTCATCTTCCTTTCAAGATTTATTAGTACCTTTAGCTTTCCAATGAGAATAATTAGAAGGAGGAAGAACGTAAAGAGTTTGCTCCCGGCTTCTCCCAAAACGCTAAGAGAAACCGGTTCTGGAATTGTGACTTTCGGATGCTAGTATCGGAGCAACAATTCCAATCTTATTATTTCTGCAAGAAACTAAAAAACAAAAAACTAAATACGAACACAAAAAGAAAAACGCTAAAAAGAACAAGATCGTGTATTTTTCTTTTAATTTGTGCTACTACCGTTGAGGATTGGCTTGTGGCGTGTCACTACACTGACCATTAGGCACGTCAATCTTGAATTTATGTCTTTTTAAAAAATAGTATACTAAAAAAAAAGGCTACAACACCCTGACGCGAACAATTAGACCCACCCCAACGGTCTTACCATTACTACCACGCTATGGAGTTCTGGAATGCTCGTATTACCCTGCCTTTAGCTTAGCAACTTGTTCGCTTCTCACTGAAAGTAAGATTCGGGAGATTACTGTGGGATGCCCATTTAGGTTGTTACTTTTTTATTTCCTTGTCTGCAACTATTCCCTTTACGGAAGAAAAAGGCCTTGATAGCGTTTCCTCCGCCCTTATACCTAATACGCACCCTTTTCTCTTCTAATATTCCCCATTTGGCTTTCATTTCATTTTTTTATACTTACTTTTTCCAAGAAAGGAAACTTTAAACCGAACGGGAGAGGTAAAAAAACGGAAGAAACTTTTGCTGTGCCGTCAAGTCTTTTGGAGGGCGAGGACAAGGAACCCAGATGGTGTTGAGGGCCCGCATAAAACAAGTCAACAACACTACAATCTGGGTACATTATGAGTCGTAAACGTCGTTAATTTTATGAACTACAAGAAAAGACGTGTGTCGCTTTCTAGGCGCGCTTCCGGGGCTTGGGGTTTGTGTGTAAGAAAAACAACTACACTATCCATATTACCATAGAGTTAAGAAAAATCCGGCAGGTAATCAAAAGTCGGATTTTGAAATAACCCTTTTTCCACACCCGCCCCATTGTCAGTTTTACGAGCTATCAAACTGTCCGAAACAGTTTGGCTTTTGTGCAAATTTTGGGTTTGGCTATCAGACAAGCTTTTTAAACCAAGAATAGACGTCAACACAAAATTGAATAACATAAAAAGGAGCCCTAAGAACAGCGTAAAGGCAAGCTAGTAATATAACACAAGAAAGGAAAAACCTCTTTTTTTTGCCCATAGTACACCTGACCATATATGTAGTAATGACAAATGGTGGACACCCATGAATAAATAGTCCTGTCATCACAATACGAGTGTGTGTGTTCATCAATTATAGCATGTCGGCACAAGGTAGAGTCCAAAGAGAAACCCAACCATAGGACCTCCTCGCTGCATGGTCACCTCAAATCTTCTAATCTTGCACCAAAGTCATACCATCTGACATTTACGAATATCTTACCCGCTCAATTTATAAGCAAAACTACACTTTGTCAGTACATCTATATTTGGCTGCATAACATGTGCGCTTCGGATGTTTGGACATCAGTTTACCACACGGGATGTTGCATGATCACGAATAATAAAAAAGGATAATTAAACGATCCCGTATACGTGAGCTTTGTACGGCCAATTAGCATTGGGAGATAACTCGGCATAGGCGGTTCCAAGGGGTTCGCAACTCGTGTTTAACTTCGTACCACTCTGTTAAAAAATGTTAAACTTTTCAACGCGTATAACTTGTTTTTTAGCTTTTTAACTTAACAGTTTAACTAAGTTTAACATTTTAACCCTAAGTTTAACAGTTTTAACCGTAAGTTTAACAGTTTAACCCTAAGATTTCTTTTGGTTAAAACAAAAGTTTAACCCTCGTACACCTACCAACGGAGTTACGAACCCCTTGGGCGGTTCGACACAGCCATTTAGCAGGGGCAAATTCAGCACAACTTTTTACTCAACCCGGTAGAAATTATGTAAAAACTCTGTGACAGACAAGTGGAGAATAATTAATAGTTACTGTACGAAACCTAGACTTCCTTCTGCAGCTCATAATAAATTAGCAATAAGCAAATTAATTATTATCAATGGAAATGTATGAAATAAGTTGCCTACAGTGCAGTGTTCTGGATCGATGCTTTTTGTGTGATCTTAGATCGTTTCCGATCGTCGTGAACTTCGGTCAACCCGATCAGATCAAAAGTTGCAAAATTAGAGAAAATCCAGATCAGATAAAAAAAAGACCCTCATCGATCACATCAGATCATTTTGTGCAAAAGCAATAATATAGGTTTAAACTTAAGTACTATTATGCTTAAAAAAACGTGAATTGATAACGAAAAACGCATTTATTACTTATAATATACGGTAACAAAGTACCAGTATTAAAGGTTTCAAAATGAAAAAAAAAAATATGTTATAGAAGAGACCAAACTACATGTTCTGGCTGAAGAACCCCTATGTCAATTATGCATATTAACCGAGTAATTNAGTTGGCCGGAGACCTAGCGCCTTTATCTACGCGCGCATTCAAAATCGATCCCGGTTACCATACGGATGGCATGAGCATCTTTTTTTTGCATACTTAAACAAGTCTGTAGGCGCTTTGGTTAATTGACAAGCTCAATCACAAAAAACGACGATTTCTTCGCGCCACCGCGGGATCGCCGTCCTGCCGGGCCGAGACCCGCGCATGAGAGCCTTTGGGCAAGTTTCGGGTCGGCTAGTCGCATGGCTAGTCGGCTTCGAAGTCGAGAGCCGATCCCCTGGCAATGGGACCGAACGCGGCGGTTCCGACTAAGCGGGTAATGCTTCCTACATGGCGTTCAGCGGAGCCCGCAAGTGGCGGCGCGAAGAAAAAGTCCTTTTTTTTCAGATTGAACGTGTAAATTCAAAATGGCCACTAGATGACCTGATTTTGATCGGTTGAGATCGGTACATTTTCTCCGAAATATCGATCAGATCACTGCAATTTAGGGACAACGCCGATCAGATCAAAAATGGCCGATTGATCTGATCTGATCTGATCTAATTTTTAAAAGATCCTGAACACTGACATCCACTTGCCCAGCTTATTCGACAGTTAGACCTGTCGTCTTGTTCGACAGTTCATCCTGTCGTCTTGTATTTGATTAAAAATAAATGTTGTAAAAGAATTCGGTTACGTTCATGGCCTTTGGATCCCAAAGCAACAAGTGGATTCGAATATTCGACGTTACAGAGCCACGGTTGCATGAAAAAGGATATACTGTTTATAAAATCACGTCTATAGTAAGCATCATACAATTAAATATAATATAATTATATTAAATCAAGCAGAAGGCTGATTCCTTACGTATTTGTATTTCTGCAGGTTTTTCCTAATCATTCGCCTGAAGCTGTAACGAAAATTGTGGTGTGGAAGCGCTACCGAAGTATCAGCCATTTACATAAAGAAGTAGAACGGCTTCATAAAAACCTTCAGTTGGCAGGCGAATGTCCACCTTTTCCCAAAGCACAGATTTTCAACAGGCAAGAAATAATATTGATAGTAGTACTACTCGTCTTCTTAAAGGATACAAAGAAAGACCGTAATCTTCATAATTTTTTTTCCAGATTTGACCCTAACGTTATTGAAGATAGAAGGCGAAGTTCTTGTAGGTTATTCCAATTTGCTGCAGAGCACGCCCCGATTTTCACGAGCCACAGTTTCCAGCGTTTTTTTGAGGTATTGGCCAGAACTTAAGAAAACGTTTACTAAGAAAAAAATATTATAAAAATGCTCTCCCAAATTAACCAGTCTGGAGAAGCTTTTTTGCTCGAAGACTCTACGCCGACACTTGAACCAGATATTCTACCTCTTCCAACGCCTTTGCAACCGTTTCCTTGTGCTCCGTTGGAGGATACTTCCCCTCTGTCCTCTGTTATATTGTCGCCTGACTTTCAAAACTTAGAGCCTCATTGCAGGAGTGCTGAACACAAAGTTTCATCTGAATCGAATCACTTACTCTTGAAAGAAACGTCAGCTGCTGCTCCTGGTATTCAATCCTGTACAACAGATTTGCCCGATTCTCTGAGAATTCTGGCTTCCCCTTCGTTTTCGGACCTGACAGTAACTGTAGAAAATCCCGTTAGTATCAACACGGAATCCCCGCAACTCCCGTCTCCCCAATTGGTCCCTTTATCACCCTTTACCAACTCGGTCAAACCGGACATTTCCCAAACTTCGACTTGTCAGTATGTTTTCCATGCTGCAGCGCAGATTGGCTTGGCTCAGCAGCACGAAGCTCAAGGAAGATATGAATGGGCCTTTTCTTGCTACAAAACGGGTATCAGCATTCTAGTCAGCGGCGTTCAAAGTATATAACTATCAGTTTGATTTTAAAAACGAAAAACTGAAAATAATCTGGTTCGTTTAGGTGATTCCATCGATTCTCGTCGGGAAGCTGTCAAACGCAAAACGTCTGCATACTTGCAGCGTGCAGAAGCTATTTTCCACAAACATCTGTCACAGGTTCCGAAAACCGGAAGTCCGATTCGAGTTGGCGCGGACTTGCTGGCCAAAGACTTACGAGCGTCGAGAGAAGACTTGCAGTTTTATAAAGTACTGGGCGTTATAAGCAAGCGGAATATCCTTGTGCTGGACGAAAGATCGGAGCAGTGTTACGTCATAAAGCATTTACTTAAATCTCCTGATCCTGCTCATAAGCGAACGATTATTCCCGTGCAAGTCCCTTGCATGGTGCCTTTGTTAAAGTACATAGAAACTGAAGATGCGATTTTGTTGGTTTTGCAGTACGCTAAGTACGAAATAACGATCCTTTTGGAAACATATTTTTTAAAATAGTTCCATTTTGCGTTGAATACCTTCAATATGTTTGTTTAATTTGTTTTAGATACCTTTAGTCCCTATTGGTATTTCAATTGAAAATTTTGTATTGTTAAATAATCTGATTTTCTGTTAATTCATCACTATTTAGAGGCGGGAAGTTGTGGGACCTCGTGTCGCCATATTTTGCAGACTGCGAGGCTGAAACGAAAATTCCAGCTGACCTAACGAGCGAAGAACTTGTTACTAATGCCCGGCAGCTACTTAAATCGGTAGAAGAGACCCTCTACCGGAGCCAAACAAACGCATACCCTGATTCAGATACCTTGACTGATTCGAAAACCCAGCATTTACGACTTGACGCTGCATTTGTGCCTCTGCTTCAGCGTTGTAAAACACCCTGCTACATTCCTGAGCATATAATAAAAGTTTGGGCAGCTGAGTTAATCACCGCAGTCGAGCGTCTTCACAAGTGGGGCATCACTTGCTGGTGAAGACTAGAACTCTTTTTATCTAGTTGTCATTTTTCGCCATCTTAAAAGCAAAATGGCGTTGTATCAAGTCCACGAATAATCTTAAATTAATCTGGAAATCGCATACAAAATTCTAGTATGCAGCTCTTTAAAGTGTATACTTCCGTCATAGTTCAAGCAAAGCAATGGGGACAAAGAAACCGATAATGCAAAAACACTATTACCGCGTAGCTCCTATAGGACGCTATTTCGTGTACAAGATGGCGTAAAAGGGTGACTGTTACGTTTGAAGTAGCAAAAATGTTTATGGAGTTTTTTGTTCATTTAGTGATTTAAATCCTGGCAGCCTACTTTTAACCGAAAATGGACATTTGCGTCTTTCCTACCAAAGCCAATGGTCTGTGGTAGACAAATTTGTGGACCAAAAAGCCGTTGATTGTTTATATTGTGCCCCGGAAATAGGAGGAGTTAACGAGATAACGCCTGCCTGTGATTGGTGGTCCATAGGCGTTTTACTTTTAGAATTATTTACTGGAAAAGTAACCGTATTACCAAAAATAGAGCATGTGGTAAATTTTAGTGTATTTTTTTTAGCTACTAGTCTCAGACTATCCTTCGGGTGTTCCCGACTACTTCACTTGCTACTTTCCTGGTCGTATTTCGAAGTCTGCTCAAAATTTAATTAGTGGGGTAAATAGTGCAGTGTAGGATTATTAAGCTGGAATTGTTTCAAATTAAATCGTTTTCTTATTTAGCTACTCCAGTATAACCCATCAGAACGTCTGGGATCTCAAGGCGACGCACGGGAGGTTAAATCGCATCCGTTTTTCCGTGACTTTGATTGGAATGAACTTACGCAAGTATGAACAGTATGAAAATGTTGCTGGATTAAGTCGTGAATGGAAAGAGGTTTCGTATTTGGAATGTACTCGTAAATTTGCGTATTATACAAAGTATTCACAATTCTGAAGGTGATTTACTACAAGCACCTGTGTTACTTTAGCTTCGCCTTCTATAGGATCATAACATGTGGCACTACACTATGCGCATAACACTGCGCGATCAAAACAGTATACGGGACACTGCATGCCATCTAGGGGTAGTTATACCTCAAATAGCTAAGCTCCACAAAACCCCTTAAAATATATTTGCAATTAGTCCGTCTGATTGAAAAGTTAAAGATACAAATAGCTATAAATGGAATAAAAAATAAATTTTATTGAAACTGATCATTTGTCTATTTGGGAATTTCTTTCATCTATAAAAAATCGACTTTTGCGAAAACCAGTTTAAAAAGGATACATTTTTGGACTAGGATTCGGTCTAAGTTGAACTTACAAACCCTGTGCGATTTACTCAAACTTTTACCATTACTCTATCTCTGTTAATATTAAGCTAATTTTTCCTGACGAAGGACATATTTTTTTTTTACAGAACTGGGAATAAAATTAAACCTACATAAAAGGCAATTAATTAGGGAAAAAAAATCCACCAACTACCATTCCTAAAAATATCGTCCACATCGAATACATCTGAACTGTAGTAGCAGCACTCTTGGAATTTTTCTGAACTTGGTCACAATTCATGCTCTTGAGAAGGACATCCATCATTGCCGTCAAATGCTGACGTTGCGAAGCTTCGCATTTAGATTTAGCCTGTTGATGAATCTGCTCCGTCAAACAACTATTGGTGTTAATCAGAGTCCTGCGAAATTAATTTTAGGTTAATACTGTATTACAAAAATCATCGCAAAATGAAGTAAAAAAAGTTATTTTTTTTTTTACCGACAATCAGTTTCTTTCAAAGGTCGTGGGGTCAATACCAAATCGGAAGGCCAGTGCATACTGAAGCCTAGTTTGTTACTGGTTGCGCAAGTTTTAGCGAAAGTAGGTAAGGCTTCGACGCAAGCCAACGGTTGGCTAGCCAATGCTAAGAATCAAAACCAAAAAATAGATTTTAAAAGAGTAAGAAAGAATAGTTTAACGAAATTCGAAAATGTCAAATTTCAAAAGCACGAAAAAAATAATAATGAAATCTTCAAAAATTCAAAAAGTACTACATCGAAAAATTGCATAAAAAATTCAAAACTTGACGAAAGAAAAAATCAATACTTTTTTTCATAAAAGTAAGAACAGTAGCAAAGTAACTAAATGAAATAATAAATTTTACTTCTTAAAAATAGTATTTAATACGCTTCGCCTCTTGCGCATTACCTGTTAAGTTCGTGGCATTGTGATCGCAAAGATAATTCCAGACGTTCGACAGTGCGATGAACCTCAACTTCGGTACGCGGTCAACTAGTTCCTTCTCGCAGGTTTCGTTCAGGGTTTTTAGCATCGCCTGGATTGCGCTAATTAAGCCATTGAAATAAAGAAAAAAATAAAATCAATAAAAACTGCACAAAATATTTTTTTTTTTAAATTTACGTGCACTTCTGCACTGCCCAGGTAGCAACCCGGCCAGGCATAGCAATAGAGGCTGGTAAATCATCGGATTCGGATAGTAAAGCTTCGGGTACGAAAAGTTCCGAGCGTTGAATCAAAGTCGACTGCCAAAAAAAAAATCACTTAAAGGTCTTAAAATTACCATCTTAAATAACTCGTCAGATTTACATTAAGGTGAATTGAACACTCGCTAAGGGTTTCCTCAGTGAATTTTGCTATTGTAGAATTTCCGGGCTCTGCAGAAGGAATACCCGTAGTACTGCTCGGAACGGTAGAATTGGCGAAGCTGCTTTCGCTCGACGTTTCACGAATTTGAACAGATACACCTCCTTCAGCTTCTCTTGTAGTATTTGTGGCTTGTTCCCTAGGTTGTTTGGACACCAAATTTGCAAACGGTTTTCGCTCTAAACCTTCCTCGTTGGAAGGTACCAAAACGGTAGTGCTGTTATGACTCGATGTTGCAAAGGAAAGAGTGGTAGGCGCAAGGATCTTATCCTCATCACCAAGTGACTTTCCTTTCCGATCTTCAGATAACGGTGTTGAAGTAATGTCATGGTTGGCAGTATAACTAGGAAGCAATAATGAGCTGTTGGCAGAAGAGGCCGTTGATGATGACGTAAACTGTTGCGATGTTGTACTTTTTGTAGGCAAGGTTGTATTTTCAAGGGCTGCAGGAGAACGTAGAGTAGTTGGTAGAACTTCCGTGGTCTGAATTTTTAAAAACAAAGTCAATAAGAAAAATTGTTAAATATGGTTGAATTAAGCGATTTAATTCAAACGTTACTTACTGTAGCAACATGTGGAGTTTCAACAGAGGCGGACGCAACAATAATGGATGGAGTTTCAGGAGAAGAGGATGCAGAAATAGTTGAAGTAGTCGTAGAGCCGGTTGAAGTAATAGGAGTCTCTGAAGAGGAGGCATCAGAACTAGTTGAAGTAATCGTAGGGCCGGTTATTGTAGTAATAGGAGTCTCTGAAGAGGATGCAGAAATAGTTGAAGTAATCGTAGGGTCGGTTGTAGTAATAGGATCTGAAGAGGATGCTGCAGTAGTTGGTGAATTTTCGGATGAGACGGAGAGTTTCGGTTTTGTAGAGTGACCTAATGATGAAGTAGTTTCTTCACTACTGATGGATGGACTCTAAGAAAAAAAAAAAGAATACAGTTACACACCTAGCCATCCAATTTCCATTTTTTCTACTAACCTGACTTTCGGTAGCCCCAGTCAAAATAGGAAGTCCTATTGTCGTTGAATTAATTGTAGTAGATTCTTCAATCGGTTTTGAATTATTAGCACTATCCGTCAGAGCTTCCGAAGCTATCAGGGGCCGATCACCCAAAACCATATAAGAAACTCCGGTTACAGGAGCTAACTGAGCAAGATCCAATACTGAAACCGAAAGCAGTCCCGGCACAGAGAAATGGTAAACTAATTAGTGAACCAAGCGACTAAAACTTTTGACAAAGAGTTAAACGGAACGTACATCAAAAACGGTTCGAAAGGGACATGTCACTTAAGAAATAAACGCTTTTAAATGGTCGTCATGGTGATATCTATAAGCTAATTGCTCTTGCACTATTCATCAAACTCTACTCCATTTGAGTAATCCGAAGGAAGGTTCAAGAATGAGAACAAGGCCATCGACAAACTTAGCACCGTCGTAATATAATAACACGAACACAAATGATTTTGGACTTTTTTAAAATTTGCAACACAATGATTTATCTTACGTATAACTACAGAAATTTTGAATTTTGCAATTACTTTAACTTAAATTAAATAACTGTACAAGAAATTATTTGTTTAATTACGGAATTTTTTAAAGATTCCTGGTTCTCTTACATAATTTACCACTAACATATCCGAACTACGTCACAAAATTGGATTTTCTTCCACAGAAGCTGAAGACAATAAAAGGTATATAGCTTAATGTACATGCAATTTTGCTAATGAAACTCTACAGATATAAATTACATTAAAATATATTATTATAAACGGAGTTGCAATTAGAAAATTGTAACAGGGATCTCGTGTACTTGTTCTAAGAATTATGTCATACTTTACATTACAGTAATGGGCGGATTGATTACACTTACGTACCTGCGAAAAACAGCAAGATGGGCCAAAATATCACACCTAAACTTGCCATGACCATAGCTGGGTTATTAGTGCCGTTGGTGAAATTCAGTTGGAAAGCTTAAAATGCAGTCCGACACCGATTGACTCCTCTTGCTAGTTTCGTAGTTTTCGTTTGATGAGTTTAAGAACAAGGACGGAATATTAAAATGTGCAGACTGTGTTTGTCGTGTGGGCTACCGGTGTCGACGTGGACAGACTAAAATCACATCGATGAAGATGCCTTGTACCTGGCTCAGACCTACACGGAAAAAGCAATACTGAAAGGATAGAAAACCTTAACTTTTCCTGTCCTCTAAAGCTGACTGTACGTCGTGTTTGTTTACTCTTGCCAAGTCTCCCATACGACTTTTGAATCCAAAAAAAAAAAAAATATATAAACAAAACAAACGTGTTGCGGCTACTTTAGACTGCTTAAAAAATCTACACTGCTTTCAAAGTAGGCCTCCAAGCAACTGAAAGTTGTATATTTTCCCCACAAAAGTAAACCATCAAGTAATAAAGTCTAATACTTTTTGTTAGTTTACAAGATTTTTCTCGCAATTTTCGCAACTATGATTAATCTTTCCTAAGTATAATAGTTACAGCGAAAAGAATCGCATGGCTAGACTTGAAATAGGTATAATTACTACACTTTGCTCTGTAACACTTACCAAAAGTATATTATTGTTCTTTATAATGTAGCCAACGATCAACTAACAAGGAACACTATTGACATTTAAACCGAGTTTGAAGTATAACGTTGCGAACGTCAATAGACTGCGTTGCGAACACGCCTCAACGCCGTATGACGAAACAAAGAAACTTTGCATATTTAATTGTTGTCGTAAAGCTCCACGGACGCTAAGCAAGCGAAAGTGTCCGGATTCGTAACGGTTCGGATTTCGGTACTGTCTAGTCGTATAAACTTTTTGATGCTTGTGTATTTACAAGGTTGTAGTAGAAAGTATATTAGTACTAAGGAGAAACAATAAAAAAAGTTTTGTACGCATACACGAAAAATTCCCGTTTTCTGGAGAATTAATTAAAAGGAAATGAAAATGAAGACAACATGAAACTAAGAATTAAAAATGCATTGATCTCCTGTCCAGATCTCCTATAAGAAAGTACATATAATTAGATTCAGACTCTTGCGATAGCTATTCCCTTCTCCCACCCTCTTTACATATTACGTGTCCCAAGTACAAGTGAACGAGTAAAATCTAGTTCAATCTAAAAGCAGAGTGGGCACCAGGGGATTACTTTCGTACCATTTCGAGCGGCTATAGTTTTAAGTGAGGCTTGCATCCGCCTAAGAAAAACAGAACACTATTGTCTAATGACTTGTTCTGTGAATACTTTTGATAAGAAGTTTATATTAGGAAACTATTAATTATAATGACATCATTTTATAACGAACAGCTACTTTTGTCAAAATTCCAAAATCCTACTACAAATCCACATTTTGCCAAACCATTCGAGTTTGCAAACAGAACCGAGCCAACGTCATTCGCAGTTCACACCCTTCAGGTTTCACACCTGTGTCACCGCGAGCGGCCGAAAAAAAGTTCCACAAAATAACCAGCGCGCAGCCAGCGTGCACCGGTCTGAAAAAGGCGTGGCGTATCGGCGCCGAAAAAGGTAAAGAACGTGTCTCTAAAATGGCTCGTTTAAGCGCGAAATCAATTAGAAGTCAATTAAGACAGCTTCTACGGCCTTACTACTTGCTAAATTTAGCATTAAGTCTCTCATATGTGGTGCTAAAGAACCTTAAACCAGTATGTTACTTCATTTTCCCAACATCAGAAGAACCGTGCGAGCTGGATATGGTAAAAAAGAGATCTACTTTGATTCGTTTGTTTCCTAATTACTTCTTAATTCTTTCCTTTATGTAGAAAGAATCCGAGATCTTATTCTTCCTCTTGTTCATCATCATGATCCGCGCCAGAAAAACCGGGTCAACTAACATGATCTCTTACTTAACTTCAGGATTTATGTACGCTAAAGTCGCAAATCTAGCATTGTGGTTCTACAACGATCCTAGACTGGGTCTTTTATACGGAGTCATTTTCATCCGTAAGTTTCTAAATCTGCAAAAAGGCTCTAAAACCCTTACAGGAAGCTCTTGCAAGCTCTTAAAAATCTCTCTTGTTCCTTTAGTTCAAGCTATGCTTTTGCCAGAACCTTCCTATACTGGCCCTGAGAACATAACCTACTTTAGAGGCAACACATTAGAAGAGGAACTGGAAAGGGACAGGAGAATCACGTGGCTCGTGGCCTTCTACACGGTTTGGAGCCCTTCCTGTGTGAATCTCGCCTCCATTTTCTCCAAACTGTCAGCAGAGTATTGTCATAATCATATTCCGTTCGTTAAAGTACTAATCGATACCGTCTGGCTAATCTAGCTATGCTTTGGAAAACCTTAAATTTGGTAAAATTGACGTTGGACGGTACCCTGACGTAGCTAAGAAGTACTACGTAGACGATTCTTCCTTCAGTCGGCAGTTGCCCACAATTATTATGTTCAAAGAAGGCAAAGAAGCGATTCGAAGGCCTTTCGTCGATTCCAAGGGCAAAATTCAAAAGTTTCTGTTTAACGAGGTAAAAACCTTGCCTTAAAAAATTAATTTAATTTTTTCTCCCAATGATTTCCAATTCGAAGGAAGTCGGTGTTAGGAAAAGTGTTCGATGTTAATCTTTTTGTTAATAGGAAAATATTGTGTCTGATTTCGATCTAAACAATCTGTACACTGAGAAGAAGAGCAATCCTTTGAAAAAGAAGAAGGAAAAGGAACCTAACCACGTCAAAACCGAATAAAGAAAAGAAAAAAGGTTATCCCCCGAGTTGTTTGCTATGCGTGACACCATAGTCAATAGTCCTAGCTAAATATTTCCTAACTTAAACCAAATACAAAACTTAAATTAAAGAGACGGATAACTGCCGTTTACCTTCGGATTTTTATTCTTTATTTATACAGGGGGCCATTTCAGTTCCACTTCGCTGTGCAAAGACTGGGGCAACCACTCTTTATACTGTGCCAACAAAACTGAACCAAAATAAAAATGAAAAACAAATTTACACTTAAATGCTGTGCTAATCAAGAATTAATTAGTGGTTTCTTCTGATACTTACATAAAGGATCTTGGCTCCATATTTGCTGTATTGCCTCTTTGCTATCCACACCATGACGAGCCAAGATTTTTAGCAAAGATTCCGTTCTAGGCTGCAGTCTAAAAAAAAAATAGTTCTGAATTAAGAGTTACAGATCTAGTTTTAATAATGTGCAAAAATAAGAAACTTTACTTGGCCCAAGATTTTATCATAGTTGCAGGCGGGGAAAGCAAAGCGCTCGAATAATCACTTAGACGTGGACAAACACTACCGTCTAAGAAAAATCGGGCAAACCATTTATAGCGTTCCAAGCCAGCAGGAAATTCAGTCTCAACCATAGGCAACTCCCAATTCCGACGCCCTGGAATTAAAATACATTACACATATTAGTACTAGAACAAGTTACTGTACTAATCTTTTATAATAATCCCCTTTGTATGGTGCGAAGCTATTTTCTAATTCACTACATTATAGAGCAAAACCATTTGGAAAGAAGAATTTTCAAAAAACAAATCAGTAAAGCTTGATTTTTCGTTTAATATAAGATACGATATAATGATATGATATAATGATATGACTTACCAAAGGTGACATTGCGATGGCAAACTACTTCGCCTTTTAAAGCGTCGAAACGAGGTGGGGGCGTGTCTAAAGGCTCGGAAAAGGTGCAAAGACTCGGGCAGTAGGTAGGAATCCATTCCGGTTCCACGGCGGTTATGCCCCGGATGTACATTTTATTGGTTTCGAAGACTTCTTGGTAAACGACCCACTCTGGTATTTTAGAGCGCAGAATCGAGTTCTGGTGCAGAAAGACGGGCTCTTCCAAGCCCGAAGTTCGGTAAGCGTACTTCCACTTGGCTTTGTCTTCCATGGCTTTCACCTCTTCGAAGCCAACTTTTCGCGCTATACGGTCAGGCATACCAGAGAGAAGAATCTGTCTCAGCATTTTCGCCTAAACGAAACGATTGGATATTGTTAATACTACACTAATCGAAATAAGAAATCTCAAGCACTTTCGAAAACGTAAGTAAAATTCACAATAATGTACAAGAAAAAAAATAAAGACAGGAAAAAACACTTTCCTCATTTTAAAGATCAATAGCCACCAAAAAAAAAAACTCTGTCTTAAAAAAAGAGTAAAAAATCCAGTTTCCGAAGATATATTTCCTTTTATCATGCGCGAAATAATAACTTGAGATATTAAGAAAATAACAAGGCTAAAAATCAAACGGGGCAATTTTGCTATTGGCAAACGCGGTCACGTGAGCTCTGTGGCGTAGCAGCCGTGCACCAAGCTTTCGTGGCAGAAAAAGCCAAAAACTTCGCAAGTCAATAACTCGTGAACGGCTCTTCAAAAAAATTCAAAACAAAAGAGAATTGTTCTTAGAATAATGTGTACAATAATAATCCATTAAAATCCTCAATATGCAATTTTGGTGGATAATGACCCTTAACAAAGGTAAGAGACAATACAAATACTCTCTTACTTGTATATCGGAAGGAGGCGGCATCTTCGGATCGACAGCCACATTCATTGTAGGCAACGCTAAATTCACTTCGTTTGTGAGCTGGACCCTTAGTTTCCTCACTTCCCGTAAGGCTTTATTTCTAAGCCCATTGCTTTCACAAAACTCCAAGTTGCAGCCCTCAAACTCGGCTGCTCCTACGGATTTTAGCAAAACCATTGGGTCACCTAGTAAGAAACTATGTCCTGACCCCGCCCACGCTCTACGAGTGGCTTGCCACCTATAAAACAATAACGTTTTTCTTCAGTTTTTCCGTTGCAAACGCGGGACATTTTTCGTTTACTTGGCTTGCAATTCTCCTTTATTGGCAGACAAACCATCCAACGGTGTTTCCAAAAGCAATTCTGGAATTGATAAAGCTGCCACCATGCTCACAGTAAGAGGCAGTAAATCGTGCTGATGACTTAAGGCAAGCATTTTCGCAAATCTGGGAGCCACAGGAAACGCAGCCATTGCTTTGCCCAATGACGTGATCTTGGAAGACCACTCATCTGTGCGAATAAAAGAACCCAAATCAATCCATTGTTCAACTATAAGCAGGAGACGGATAGGTCACATGATTCATAAGAGTCACACGGTTAAGTGAACGAAACAACGTTAAAATGATGAACAATGTGGTCTAATAAAAACACATACTTGTGATGAGTTATAAGTAAATAAAAAGGAATGTATGAAAGGTAGTAAATAAAGAATCCGACAATAGCGCAAGCCTATACGTCAGTTTAAAAATAATAATACAAAAAAACATGTATATAAAGTAAATGAAAAATACATTTTAATGGAAAATCAAAGGATGGCTAAATTTTTTACTAAAGGCGAAAGCGACGAATAAAAAAGGTAAAATGAAGGTAACAAAACTGAAGTAAAAGTAATTAACTAAAAACAGAAACAGTGATAACAGTATTTACGTTTCTTGGCCTCTTTTAAGCGCAGATTCTTAAGCGGTTCCTCCAAAGCGCCTAGCAAAATGAGCCGTTCTTCTGCTGCCTGCAATTGTTCTATGGCTGGCGGGGAAGGAAAAGGAAAATTAACAACTTTTTGGATATTCATGGCCTTCATTTGTAAGACCAGGTCATCTATGGGTCGCCGAGCTATATCAGGAGCTGAAAACTTTTCTAATTCGTCCGTAAACACCGCAGAGGAGTACAGCCTGGCTCAGAGAGTATAAATGTTACCAACTAACACTTCCAATGCAATAATAAAAAAATCATAACAACATTACCTGTAGCAATGGCCGGGACCCATGCGTCCAGCTCGGCCCGCCCTCTGATCAGCCGCAGCTTGGGAAGTCCACATGACTTGGAACGCAGAAACACCCGTGATTTTGTCATATAACTTGGTTTTTACTCTGCCAGCGTCTACTACGTACTTAACCAAGGGGATCGTGAGCGAAGTTTCCGCTACATTCGTAGCTACGACGCATAAACGACTCCCTTCAGGACACGGCTCAAAAACCTATTAAAAAAAAAAAAAAACATTAATTTTTCACTTTCTCAGTTATTTTCGAGATTTTTTTTTATTAATGGCAAAAATGAGTTTCTTTAATAAACTCGGGTTTCTAACAAGAACACCGTCAGTTTCCTCGCCCATTTCGTATCTTCTCAAGGGCAAGTGTTTTCCACAGTGAGAGCATTTTTCCATATTCTTTTTTTTTTTCTTTTATCATAAGAATATGGTTACCTTTTGCTGTTTGTGTGTGGGCAATATGGAGTAAAGCGGGAGAACATATAAGGGCTGACCACCAGAAATACCCGTTCCCTCTTCTCCCTCTTCATCGCTGGGAATGTTTCCCAAATCTTCATTCGCGTCGTCGTCATCTTCTATTTCATGACCTATATCTTCTTCCGGAGGCAGAACGGAATAACTATGGATTGTTAGGAACGTCTATCAATTTTGATCCACAAATTAAGCGGAATTGTTGTTCTTCTTACTTGTCCAAGTTGATGTTTGGCAATGCGACGTCTTTCTGTGTTTTAGAAGCCTTCTTTTTCTTACTGCTTGCCTTTGACGAGTCTTGAGCGGCTTCTACCTTTGATGTCTGTCTTTCTTGATTAGTTTCTTCAAGCTTTTCTTCAAGTTTTTTGAAGGGAAAAGTGCGCTGCAATTTCTTCACCAAGCTGTTGACTTCTTGTTGGCCTGCGGAACAAAAAATATAAAAAACGATGCAAAAAAAGAAAGCATTAAAAGGATGGAATGAAAGCTTACCGGTCAGAAAAACCAGAATTCCACCATCAGGTAGCTTCCGATGGATCTTGCATACTTTACGATACGCTTCATCCACATAGTCTTCCAAAGCCGTTCGCTTATTAAAATGTACCGTAACAGGAAACTGCCTGCTTTCCACCTTAAGTTTGTGGATCCCAAATCAGATGCGAATGTTTTTATAATCAATAGTTATTTATACTTGAATCAGCGGAGGTTTGATTTTAAAGAGCCTGGGATTTTCCGTGAAATCTTCTACACGTAAAGTGGCGGACATAATGATTAATTTAAGTGGATTCCTTCGTTTATTCCTTAAGGGAACAATACGAGACAGCAAGCCGATTAAAATATCGGTGAACACGCTTCTTTCGTGGGCTTCGTCAATAATAATCACTGAATATCTCGTCAGCAAAAAATCCTAAAAACGAAAAAAAGACAATTATAATGACAATGAATTCATTGAAACGTATTTTGAGAAGTTAAATTACTTTTTGCACTTCTTTAAGAAGAACACCGTCGGTCATGAACTTGATGCGTGTTTTGTCAGTCGCGTTGCCTTCAAACCTAATTTGATAAGCAACTTCTGAATCATTAAGGTTCATTTCCTCAGCCACTCGTTTGGCCATGGAAGTTGCGGCTACACGTCGCGGTTCTGTAACCCCAATCACGGCTCCGTTCCTACAAGAATGAAACCAAGTCAAGCAAACTGAATGACATTACGCAAAGTTGCTTACTCGGCGTATCCGGCTTCGTATAAAAACTGAGGGACTTGAGTGGTTTTGCCACTTCCAGTCTCTCCTGCCAAAATGACGATGGAATTTTCGCGAATAGTTTCCATGATGACTTGCTCCTCAGCCAAAATTGGAAGTTTTAAACGGGCTTCTTGGATTTCGGGTTTCCTGTTCACAGGAACAAACACGGCTGGCTTGGGGTCCTTGCGTGACTCGGTTCGTGGCATTTTCACAGGCGAAACGGTTGTCAATGATTGAGCACCCACTCCTACTACTTTTGGGGCAACGGCAGGCAACTCGTCCCTTTTCTTCACTTCCTTGTCTCTTTGCGATTTATTTTCCTCTTCTGAATCTGTTTCTGAGCTAGAATCCTGTACGAAAAGTTCGAAAGTAGATCAGATGATCATGTAAAGATAGGATGATGGTTCTATACTTGGAATCCAACAACGTTGGGATCTTTTTTCTTGTCGGGATGGTGTTCTTCATCCAACTGGGCTTTCCTGCGTTTCCTTGCGAATCCTGCAACACTGCTGATTCTGACATAAGCGCCCGGTTCATTCCGCGTTTGTTCAAGCAGGTTTTGGGCAAAAGATTCCTCAACGAAATGTCGCTTTAAGCCTTTTGTTTGCATCGACGATAAAGATGTTAACAAGGCGATCTCGGACGCTGACGCTTGGACTTTTGCTAAGGATTCCAGCAGGTCAGCTCTCTAAAATGTTTGATGTATAAAATAAACGCAAAAGAGTCCGAATAATGCGTCAATGTTACGTTCGCTTTCTTTTCCTTGAGTTCCACAATTTTTTCTAGCTTTTTACGATGTTTTTTGGAAATGATTCGACCGCCACTGGATTTTTCTTTCACAACTTTGGGTTTTGTTTTCTTGCTTGGGAGAATCAAGGCATTGCTCTCGTCATATTTGCTAGGATTCGCCCCAGGTAACTCAAGTTTTACCTACAATAAGATTAAAAAATAAACAGTTCAGTTGAAACCAGGGAATTTAGATACCCGTTGAAACTTGAAATGCAAAAAATAGTACGGTATTAAAAATAAATAAATGACAAAGTCAGGCATACATTCTTAATAGCAGTATTTTGAACTTCTGTTTTGACAATCTGTCTAGCTTTCCAATTGTATCCCTTCTTTAAGCGACCCATTTTGTCTCTATTTTCCTACTTGCCCAACTTGAAACACAACTACACGTGGTTCTTTTACTCGCAAGATGCGTTCCTAAAACACGAAATGCGACGCGCAATACAGAATGCATTCTGATTGGTCCATTCCAATGTGCCATTTCGCGTTTTAATAATTGTGAAGTACGGGTAGGCAAAATGGTAGTGGGGTTAAAGGGGGAGTAAGGTTTCAAAATGAAAAAATATATGCTATAGAAGAGACCAAACTACATGTTCTGGCTGAAGAACCCCTATGTCAATTATGCATATTAACAGAGTAATTAATTATTTAGCGGTTTAAGCTCCGCCCCGGCTTTCCCCCACTTTTCAAATTTTCCTATCCTTATAACACGGGGGGACAGTTGGCCGAAGGCCTAGCGACTTTGCCTGTGAGCGCATTCAAAATCGATCCCAGATCTCATAGGGATCGTAACATGACCTTTCTTTTGAATGCTCAAACAAGTCTTTAGGTGCTTTGGTTAACTTTGGTAAACCTACTCTATGGGCTCGAGAGCAATTTTTTTGTTTCACTTTTGGAGCATTTTTTGTTTCACTTTTGGAGTAAAGTAATCAGCGCCGCCAAGCGGCGAGTGGTACCAATAGGTTCATGATCCGATCTTTGACTTCACAATATTGCATTTGTGTTGACGAGAGATGGCTTTATTAAATGCAAGTAAAGAATTAATCTGAAATACATCTTACATGTAACATGTATGTATTATCTTCTAGGATAAAAAAGCCCGCATTGACCAGGCTTGCAGCACAGGAGAAGAGTTTACGAAGCTTTATTATGAGTGCTTAGATAAACGAAGAAACGTAAACTTAAACTTGAACTTGAAACTATTTAATATAAATGTAAACAAAACTAACAAGTTCTATTTTTAAACAACTCCTTACTTATAGTTGTTAGCCAAGCTCTACTTAGAAAGTGGTATTCTGGTTTGGAATGGCCATGCTTCAACAGGGAACACCGAAATCCAAAAATTTTTTGAAACCCTTCCAGCGAGTGTTCATAACGTGATCACTTTAGATGCCCAGCCCGTTCTAGGTTAGTTAGTTTAATCAAAGACAACTGCCAAAATAGTTCGAATGCTTTAACATTAGAAATTATAAATATTTACAAGAGCTGCCAAGTCAAATTAAATTAATTTGTATAGATCAAGCCGTTCAAAACCAATCTACAGTCCTGATTTCGTGCTTTGGCCAAGTAACTTTTGGGACACAGCCGGCTAAAAACTTCACCCAGAACTTTGTCGTCACAGCGCAAGGCGACAAATGGAAAGTCGTCTCAGACACTTTCCGCTTTGACGAAATTTTGCCCTAACACTTTTGCGTTCAATAAAAGCCTTAACGAGTTTTGAATTATGCACTTTTTATTACCAATTTTTCATGTTATTTTCTTAAATAATAAATGACACTTTTTTAAGAGTTTCAAATATTTTTCAAGAAACTTCCATTTCCCTAAGCCTGGTTCATTGATCGGGTCGTACGATTTTTGCGAACTTTTCTGAAAATTCGAAAAGCTTTTGCAAAATGTACTTCACTTCACGTTAGTTGGACAGCGTTAGGGGGCGGTTTAGAGATAGCCGCGGCTTGCAACTCCCCAAACGCACTATCCAAACAATGTTGGAGCTCCGCATACGACACAACCAACACATTCTGTTCGTCTCGACTCATCAGGCAAACCTGAAACACAAAAATTGAATCATTTGCTTCACCGAGTTTCTTTCTTAAAGGGGGAGTAAGGTTTCAAAGTGAAAAAATATATGTTATAGAAGAGACCAAACTACATGTTCTGGCTGAAGAACCCCTATGTCAATTATGCATATTAACCGAGTAATTAACTATTTAGCGGTTTAAGCTCCGCCCCTTTCCCCCACTTTTCAAATTTTCCTATCCTTACAACACGGGGGGGGGGGGGCAGTTGGCCGGAGGCCTAGCGACTTCGCCTATGAGCGCATTCAAAATCGATCCCAGACCACATAGGGACCGTAGCGTAACCTTTCTTTTGAATGCTCAAAAAAGTCTGTAGGTGTTTTGGTTAATTTACAAGCTCAATCACAAAATGATGACTTTTCCTTCGCGCTGTGACTTGCGGGCTCCGCTCAACGCCATGTAGGAAGCGTTACCCGCAAAGTGGGAACCGCCGCGTTCGGTCCCATTGACAGGGGAAGGGCTGTCGACTGCGAAGCCGACCTGAAACTTGCCTAAAGGCTCGCAGACGCGGATCTCGGCCCGGCAGGACGCAATCGCGTGATGGCGCGAAGAAAACGTTGCTTTTTGTGATTGAGCTTGTAAATTAACCAAAACACCTACAGACTTTTTTGAGCATTCAAAAGAAAGGTCCCTATGTGGTCTGGGATCGATTTTGAATGCGCTCATAGGCAAAGTCGCTAGGTCTCCGGCCAACTGCCCCCCCCCCCCGTGTTGTAAGGATAGAAAAATTTGAAAAGTGGGGGAAAGGGGCGGAGCTTAAACCGCTAAATAGTTAATTACTCGGTTAATATGCATAATTGACATAGGGGTTCTTCAGCCAGAACATGTAGTTTGGTCTCTTCTATAACATATATTTTTTCATTTTGAAACCTTACTCCCCCTTTAAAGTAGGAAAGCTCACCTTTTCCTGCGAACCTGCATCCAGTTTATTTAACGTATGAATTATGTGTCCGAGATCCAACCAAGGCCTACCATCTTCCGTCACTGCGTGAAGGAGGTAATCCCTAAACAGCTTTAAGAGATACCTATCACCCGTTTCAGCCCAGGAAGCATCCAAATTCAGCCTTAAAAGGAAAATAAAAATTGAACATGACTCGTCTATATTATCTAAGAAGGTGAAATAAAGCTTACTCGGGTCTATCCACAACAGCACCTAATTTCCCGAGGAGACGGAATAGACGGCTGTTGTCAATTTCCCTGGCCAATTGATCTAAGAAGATATCTTGCGTCGCAATGGCCGCGTCGAGCTCCTGCAAGAGCCTGGGGCCAACAAAAGGCAACATTTCTGTTACGGATTTTGTTCGTTGCTGTGGGTTCGCCAATAAATACCTAGCAGCAAGGGTATAGATGGGAATACGTAACGAAAATTTAAAGTTTTCCAAGACTTACAAAACAAGGTTACGGAAATCTGGTGAATAATTTCTGGCCACCAGGTCTAAGGAAACCTGAAAATTCTCGCGCTGCAAGGCTAATAGCGAGTTGCAGGCCAACGCCAGTAGCAACTTGCCTAATGCCATTAAATCTTCTTGCTAAAATAATAGAAAAAACTATTAATTCTTTACTACTGAAAGTCCCTTTCTCTTACGTATAAAATGAAAACCTTGACAAATGAATTACCTGATAATGGGACAATAAGGCCACGGGATTGGCGGCCGCAGCATCGAAGGACAAAACGTCGAAAACGCCTACTGCTCCTAACTTTACGCGATTTTGGGAAGTGACCAAGATTTTGGTAGGATCCAGCACTCGAGCAGCTAACCCCGCCCCTTGTATACTCTGCAAAGCTCCCACCAGTTGGCACACGTAATGCCAGAGCAGCGATTCAGGCAGAAACCCTAATGAATCCGCCCACCGAAAAATGAAAAACAAAAAACAAAAAAACATTGAAGAAAAATACTAAGGAAATTATGAACTATTTCCACCTTTTTCTGCCTGTTGTTGCAGCAGACGATTCTTTTGATGTGTATAAGGTTTAGGGACCGAGGGATCGTCACTAAATACATCGGGCCCTTTGGAAAGGTCCCTCCCACTCCCGAAATGGCGGTTCATGAGAGTTTCTGCTCCCGCGTGGTAATCGTAAACGAATACGATGGCTGAAAACATAAAAAAAGTTAAGAAAAAACATTACAACTTCACAAAGAAAGGACGACTAAAGTATTACAATGATCGCCGAATGCTTTGGTGGTAAAAACTTCCCGCAGCCGCACAACGTAGCTGTTTGTGACCTTCTTCCATGTTTCAACCAACGTTAAACACTTTGTGCTGCTAAGGCGGAACCCATGTACACGTTTGAGACTGTAATGGTTGCCCGTGCGCATATGCCGGGCTTTGTAAGTCGACGTCACGAAGCCAAACGTGGAAGACTTGACGGCGTGCAGCGACGACATGGGTTCCAAAGGTACCAACTCGTGAAACTGATCCACTTCGGACGGAAGATCTAGTTTTCAAAACATTTAAATTAAAGAATTAGCTCAAAACTAAATAAAAAATATTTTTCATTTCCCTAACCTGGGTATATACTAGGGTCTGCCAAGGCCAGGGTTAAGCTATTGCGATGAAGGATTTCCATACGAACGTCTTCGTTAACGAAGTAGCTTAACGGATCTGGAGGATGGAACTTTCCTAATCTCTGGTAAAGGTCTTGTGTGGCGGATGGTGGACCCGTGTACACGTTATATACTTGAGGAGCCGGTTCTGTCTCCTCGCTCTTTACTTCCACGCCCTCCGTTTCTTCTTTACTGGATTCGTCTTCGTTATAATAATAAGTAGTACCCATATCCTACCAAAACCAGCATTTGAACGTTACGAAACCACGTTAAAATTTGATAAGGAATTAATACTTGAAATGTTGGTAGGCTATCCCCAGAATTAACCCTATAGACGGAAACAAAATGAATTCCGATATGTTTTTTTAAAGAACAGAGATAATTACTTCTCTACAGCATCTCCTCGACCCTTGCTTCTAGCATTGAGATTCAAATGTTGAGCTTTTTCTGTCAAGGAATCAACGTTAGGAGGAGGGAAAGCGGGTGCGAAGGTTGTCTGTGTTTAATATAATGTAAATTAAGGGGTTAAAATAACAAGCTTTCTGTTTCTTTAAGAAAGAAGTACCCCATATGTTTGTGACGGTGTGTTTTTATCGTTTGCAGGGTAGAAATCTGAGCTTCCATCGGTACTAGGTAAATTCATATAGGGCGACGAAGCTTGGCCGGATTGATGTACATGATTATGGCCGTTACTGGCGTGTAGAAATTGGCAATCGGTGCCATAAAAACATGTCCCAGATGCAGCAAAGTAACGGCAAATGATCGGCCTTTTAGAAGTTTGTGAGGCGATCTCCATTCATAAGCCGGTTCAACCTGTAGAGAAAGAAATTAGACGTCCTTCCGTAAAAATGATAATTACCTAACAATATTTAATTAAAGAAATTACGCAGGAAAAACATAACCCATTTCTACGTTAACAAGTGTCGGCCATCTTTTTTTTGTGGTTCACTTTCCAAGTTCAATCAAGTGCGATCCGCGGTTCTAAGCCGAATACTATGGAACGCGACAAACGGTAAAAAGAGAAACCGGCTGAGAAACTACTCGTTCACTAGTTGACAGGATTTGGAGTCCAAAAAGTCGTTTCGCATTTTATTACGACGCTATCCCCAGAATTGCCGATCGCTCGTTTTGAAACGAGCGCGCTCGTTTCAAAATCGGCGAGCGAACTCGCTCGCCGCTCGCGATTTTTGAAAAGAGCGCGCTCGCTCGCGCTCGCGGGTTTCTTTAAAAATAATTAAGAAATATACATAATTGCTTAAAAATGATTTTCTTACTAATTTTCAAGTAAATTTATTAATGTAATTTTTATTAAAAAAAAATTAAAATAAGTTAAAATGAATTTATAATAGTGTTTAGTTTTTCCTGAGATGGAGTATTCTTTTTCAATTGTTGCTCATTTTCCTTTTTGCTGCTCACCATGTCTTACTTAGTTGGCATAAAGTTTCTTGATTAAGTAATTGTAACCGTTATTCATTAATAAGACTTTCTTCGTCCATTTATATCCTACTCCCAGCCTTCTTTCTGTACCTGCGTTTTCCCTGTTTTCTTGAAGACCGAAAATCATGGACATCTGCAATATTATTAAGATAATTACAGTTGCATTCATATTAAAAACTCAACTTCCTTTGCATTGAAATGTCTTATTTAGTAAATGTGTTGGAATTCCTTTCCTTTTCGGGCCCACTAAAGGACAAAGACAAACCAGCAATCACATTTTTTAAATCTTTCATAATCACTAGGATCTCAATAAATATTTCAAAATAGCACACAAGCAAGGGATAATATGCGATTGCGAATCCTTAATTTCCTCAAGCGGAAAAAATACCGCACATAAAAATCCAATACAAGTGCAAACAAGACCAACAGTAAAAACCAGCAATCACATACTGTGTGTAATCAAAATTGATCACTAGTATCTCAAGAAATATTTCAAGAAAAACAAACAAGGGAGACAGAGAGGGAACCACACTGGTTGCTTCCCTTTTATATCAGTGTTCTGGATCGATGCTTTTTGTGTGATCTTAGATCATTTCCGATCGTCGTCAATTTCTGTAAGCCCGATCGGATCAAAAGTTCAGAAGATCTAGATCAGATCGCAAAAAAATCCTCGTCGATCAGATTAGATCAAAGATGAGATCCTTTTTATGTAAAACAATACTAATTGCAGCAACTCGCATAAAAGCGGGTTCAGCCATGTTGTAGGAGGCGTCTAAAAACAGTAGACTTAAACTAACTTAACTAACTTAACCTTCAACTAACTTAACTAACTAACTTAACTAAACTTAACTTTAACTTAACTAACTAATTTATTAATTAACTAGTTAATTAACTAATTTAACTTAACTAACTTAACCTAACCTAATCTAACTTAATCTATGGTAACGAAACTAAAATGCCACGCCTGGGGCGAAATAAGGCTGGTATGGTTTGCTGCGGATAGCTGGACGACCCTCCTAACATGGCTGAACCCGCTTTTATGCAAGTTGCTGCTTTTAATGTAAACATGAAAGGGTCCTGATAGCCAGTGCTTTAGAAACAGACTAGAAAAAAAATTCCAACAGTGGCCACTAGTGGAGTGATTTTGATCGGTCGGGATCGGTGAATTTTCCGAAAAAAATCAGATCACTGCCAATTTAGGGTCACGCCGTATCAGATAAAAAATGGCCGATTGATCTGATCTGATCTTTTTAAAAAGATCTAGATCACTGGAAAATTCGAGCGCGCTCGCGGCAACTCTGGTTACGAATATTCCTAACGTGTGTCGCTGGATAACTTGAGTGTCCGGCGGGGCTCCATGTCCGAATAAGCCACATTCTCCCCTAACTATAAGGATGTTGGTGTAAATTACGAAAGCAAAAGCAAAGCGAAACAAAGACAAAGTAGTGAAAAGTGATAATAAAGTAAAGTACAAAAAGCATTGGTTTTAGCTTTTAGATATTTGGTTTTAAAAAAGTCGTAAATAAATAAAGTCTATCTCCGTCGTCTTTTAGGCGACAGTCAAGTCTGTTTTGTCCTTCCTATATCAAAAGTTTTGGGACTTACCGAATCCCATAGGGCAGGGGTGTCCAACCCTATCTTCAATTCGCTAACGTTGGCGAATTGACGAAAAATGTTAGCGAATCGGCTGTCCAAAAATTCACTGACAAACCTGGTCAAAAAGATCTAAAGGTTCGTACATTCAAACGGTGAATCTCTTTTAGCACTCTCGACTTGTTCCTTGGGCTGCAGCGCTGAACGAAAAACTTTTACTGGTAGAACCATTCTAAGTTTTGCGTTGCAACGATTTTGGCGAATTGTGGTTTGTTGGCGAATTTGGCGAATTCAGAGGGCATTTTCAAGTGTTGGCGAATTGGCACCCCGATTCGCCAACCCGTTGGCGAATCGAAAAAAACGGTTGGACACCCCTGCCGTATAGGGCTTACCGAATCCAACATCTGTATGAAAGTGTTCTTACAGATGTTGTAGGTTCGATTTGGCGGAAGGAGAAGCTGTGGTATCTGGATTAAAGAGGGAAGTTTAAGTCCTAAAAGGACTTAGAGTTTGGATTAAGGTATCCGAGAAAGAGAACTAGAGTCATGAAAGGACTTAGTCGACGGATGAGCGTAAGTGGAAATAAGTCCAATTGGACTTTAACTTATTTTGGATTTTTTTATTCTTATTCTTAATTGGACTGAATCTTATTCTTAATTTATTCTTAATTGGACTTTAACTTAGCCTCTGGATGAGGAAATCGATGAAGAAAAGTTAGAGTCCCAAAAGGGCTTAGTCTCTGAACTAGAGAATCGACGGAATTAAGTTAGAGTCCGAAAAGGACTTAGAAATTAAAGGACTTAGTAACTGGTTTATTAATATGCACTACAACAGGAGGGAGCTAGAAAGGAGGAGACTTTGCTACACCAATATTCACCTTAGACTCGACCACTCGACTAGTCAACACTTGAGTCCGGGCAAAGACTGAAGATCTAATCATGAACAATCAAAGAAGAAAACCATTCATAAGCGTGGGCGGATCGCAAATAATGAAAGGAGCAATAGTATTGGGTCACATGTGGGCTAATGGGATTCATGCATATGGTGGGCGACATCTAGTGGGATAGGGGAAAACTTATATGGGGTTACACACGAAAATAGGTGGTAGTACAAAAGCACATTCTTACATCGCTCCCAACGGGGGAAAACTACGTCCCGTAGTATAGTATAAGAGGAGACTCCGTCTATTTTTTAAGGTTTTAACACCATTTCTTCAAAAGCTACCAATCGGGTTTTGACCACTTCGGACACCAGCTTCACGATCGTCCAACTTTCAGGTTCAGTTCCAAATTCTCCAAATATTTAGAAACACTTTCCAAGGTGGTCCGATATACGGCTTCATCTTCGGGTAGGCTGCTCCGAACATGACATTACAATTGCACTTTACATTTAAAAAGAAGCGCCGGTTGTAAGAAAGTTATGCAATATACGGAATATGTGGACATAAGGGGGTATGCAGAGCGTAAGGCGTTCTGGGGAGTATGTCGTAAAGTCATCCCAACATCATTTCTGAACAATCGGAATATTTTCTTTCCTACTATATAAACCAACGACCAACACTAACATGCATATACTAAAAACCAGCTCAATTTCTTAACAATCGAAGTCTCCACTCAACCAATCAAAACCACTCTCCGAGCGGCTGGAACATCTTCTTGAATGCGAAACGTTCGTCATCAAAACCTATTACTTGAATGCACGATACAAATATGAAAACTAAACAGATCTCGGAGAACCTTATTTAACTTGATAATGCATGTAAAAATAATGAAGATTAAGCGGATTTCTTTAATGTGAATAAAAATAATGAAAATTAAGCGGATCTAGATTCAGGGAACCTTATTTACTATTTACCTTATTTACTATGAACTTGGGATTCCCGAGCTCGAACTCCGGCAGATATCGAACTTCGGTCGTAACAGAACAAGCGCTTGCAATTGTGATTCGTGTGCACAGTCTGTGTTTTTAAAATAAAATGTCCAAAACGACTAAAAAGAAATATGTAAGCAAAAAAGTCACTGATAACTTCATACTTCCTACATCAGATCACAACATTGTTAAGGTGGCAGAGGCAACACTTTGCACGAAGTTCAAGCTCCTAATGGAGAAACGTACCTGGTTTCAATGCCTACCAAATTTCGAAGAAACATTTGGATCAAACGTGGCGATTTTGTCATGGTTCATTGAAGGGGGCGAAAAGGTGAAAGCGGAGATTCTCGCTATCCTTTACAAAGAACAAATCAGATACATTCAACAAGAAGGGAAATAGCCGGAAGCGTTCAATCTAGCGAAGTTAGAAGAACCTTTACCAGCTCAGGGTGCTGAAAACTCGCATTCTTACAGGGGAGTATGTTTTCATATCGAGTTATGTTTTTTTCCTGGTTGCATAGAACCCCTTTGTCCAAGTTCTGTATGAACAGATAATTTGTATAAAATGAGTAAATTACACAAAACTGATAAGAAAGGGTAAAAGACAAAACGAGCTGCAAAACAGCTCTCCGGCCTCTCCCTTTTGGCTCATGGAACCAATCGGAAAGCTGCTTGCTTGTTTACGCGTCTTACCTTTTATCCCATCTCCTATACAGTGGTACCCGTACAACGAACGCCTCGTAGTGTACAGCGAACAACTCCTACAACGAACTCGCGGGAGGGCGAAAAAATGACTCGCACAACGAACTCTGCCTCTTACAACGAACCGCGTGGGTCTTTTCTAACGTCTCTTATATTTTAGCGTCTCTATAACGAACGCTTCTTACAACGAACGCCGTCCAGGAACGGATTAGGTTCGTTGTATGGGGTACCACAGTACTCATAATTTTCCATCTCTCACTATTCTATACATGCTGTGGGGCATTATATCGACTCTATCGGAAATATTATTGGTGAGTATTTCTTAGAAAAGCGTCAGACTTAATTTTTTAAAGTCGATGGTTAATCCTTGTTAAGGCTCTCGTATTTAGCTCGGTATTGGCCGTAACCATGGAGAATTTCGGAAAAAACCTTTGCAAATACGAGTACATTTCATCCAAAACGGCATTAGCGCTGCAGTCAGTATATTATTCGCTAGTGCGAATAACTCTTACACATTTTTTCCATGCATAACAAATTAGTAGTATGCAAATAAAATTTTCAACTACGTGCAATACGTGGACAAAGAAAATTACCGTTGGTTGTGTACTTGGTATTAAAAAACAATTTATGACATACATTGTTTTCAAATATATTTGTGTTTAAAGCTTAGTTTCGAGATTCCAAAGTCGCTTTTATATTCTCTCCACATTGTAAATCCGTTGCCGAAAAGATTCGCAGGAAACTCAAGGAAAGATAAAGACGTCGTATATGAGTCGTATATGAGCGAGTGCGTGGGCCCCGGAAAAATTACAAAGTTCACAAACATAAAAATGGCACATTTGAAAAAACACACGACACTTTTTTTTACAAGTCTTGGCAGGGTCACACGGTACAAAAGCTAGAGTAATTTCTTTCTCATTTTTTCTTTTTCCGTTTGAATTTTTGCATGTCTCTAAAAGGGTGCGAGGAACCTGACTGGAAAACCTGAATGTATGAGGATTATATAGTCCAAGTTGTTGGATTCTGTGGCAAAAACTGATTCGCTGTCTGAAAATGCCCTTCTGCTCTGCTTTGTCAATTTAAGTGGGAGGGGGGTGCTGAATTTTTATCACAAGTGAACCTCGATATTCTTGACACTGAATAGTTTTTTTGATAGACTTAAGCCATTACTGTAGAAATGAGCTTCTCTTAAAGTGTGGCAATTCAACTTCATGGTTCGCCCTTATCAACTGACTTTTCTTCTCCAGCCTCAAAGCCCTCTTTCAACTTATCATTTTCAGCGGAGAGCATTTCTTTTTTGGGTTTCAGTAAGTGTAACGTCTTGTTCTGCCATCGGGACTGGTTTTGAATGACATCAAACGTGTTTTTTGATACAAAAGCGTCCGGATCGCCGTAGTTTGGGGGGTTGGCTTTGGGATCGTACCCGAGTTTTGCTAGCATGGGTGCTAAATCGGCCATATCTTTCACCACATCCTCGGGAATCGCTCCAACCCACTTTGATAACGCCTCTATGTTAATAGGCTTCACTACTTGGTCCGAAGATCTCTCCACCCTGCCAAAAACGCAACGTTAGATCGCATAATTAAGAACAAGTAAAACATGCAAAGCAAAAATACTGGATAGTTTCCTAAAATTATGGCGATTTTGTACTAAATTACGATCTCTCTATGTCCTTACTTGGAGAGAGAGATCCCACCAGGCTTGTTAATGAGCTCTTCATGGTGCAGAAGAACGTCGTCCCATGGCACTTGCAAAAAGGACATAATCTTCTCCAGCCATTGCTTTGGGTGGAGTACGAGTTGCTCGTAATACACCATCATACAACGAGAGGATCCTACACTTTTACATTCATTGTACATGGTCTGAATGGCTTGGTTCCAGCGCTGCATACAGGACCGGTAATTGGTTAAATCAAAACCTGTTATGGTTACCTTCAGAAAATTGATTACATTTAATTAATTAAGAAAATAAATAAAAATATGTAAAAGGAAAGAAGTAGTACTTTTCTGCTGATAATGGAATGGACAGTGGCTCTACCATCTCGTACCATCAGGATGAATTTCGCGTTGGGGAACAACTGCGATAAATAAACTGCCGATTTCATAGTAAAAGGGTCCTTGTTGCACAAACGAGCGGCAGGCTCACCATGCCGGGCCATTACCTCAACAATAAAAGCTCCCACGGCATTGTTGAGCACCTTTAGAATTAAAGACAAAATATAGCATCAAAAAGCGTCCTAAATTATGAAAAACAGCCTACTTCAGGAAAAACACCAGCTTCCTCTAAACGGACCGTTTCTTTGGGTGATTTGTACCATTGTGCGCGCATTTGCAGCAACCGAGGTACTACACGCGTCTCTTCCCCACACCTAAAGTTTCCAAAACATTTGAATTTAATTACGCCAAAATAGCTTTTTGATATTTATATATATAGTTATATTAGATTTATTCCATGATTTTTTTCTTAAATTGAGAGAAAACAAATAGGTTAAACTACCTAATATCGGGATGAGCATCAAGAAGAACTCTGGCTAAGGTTGTGCCTGATCGAGGCATGCCTCCAATAAATATAAAGGGTGAGTTTTTATCATAGTGATACATCTGGTCTTTTCCGTTTAGAACCATATGCTGTAATAAAGGCTGTGAGCATGTGGAATGGTTGGTGAAGGAAACAGAGAAGGTATAGGCAGAGTTGAGGGGGTTAATGCAAAGAAAGTCATTTGGATTATTAGAAAGTTTTATAAAAGGCACAAAATTCCCAAAAGACTTATTCCAATATATATACCTGGTTATCATAGCCCATATTTGGACAAGGACGACGCATATATAAGGCAAAAGCATATATACTACACCCAAAGACTACTACCCAGAGCAGAGACTTTTTGGAAGAATATCTAAGACCCATGATTTGATGCTTGCTTTGGCGGAATATCTTGCTGGACATATGATGTTGCTTTCGCGTTTCAACGCTTACCAGTAGGCTTAACACGAGCGCGTAATTTAGCGAACTGCCTAACGAAAGAAAAGTAGAATTCAAACTACAAAATATAAACATATTCGCATACTTCCGAGTTTTTTTAAGGTGAAGAAGGAATTATCAAAACACTTTGCCGGGAAATTTTTTTAACCTTGTACAAAAACTCTGGATATCAGCGTTGTTTATCTGTTGTGAAGATCATTTTACAACCCGCTCATTACAAAAGCTATATACCGAAAACAGTTTCAATATAATATTATTGCACTCGTGTCGTCTTTTGTTGTTATGGTGACGTATTCGGCACATAATCGGTTCCCAGCTATGAAATGGAGGTTGGCTATCCCGACCTTTGCTTATTTACATTTGAACTCAGCAAACCGCGCGAAGCTAATTCAGCCATGTTTGGGGAGGGGCCTAGCTGAATCCGCAGCAAGCCATGCCTTATTTTAGCCGCGTTCGTTTAGACCAAAGTTTAAGACGACTTAAAAGTCTACCCTAGACTTTGTGCTTATAAGCGTTCGAGATCGGTAGAATTTTCTAAACTTTGGGCTTATAAGCGTTTCTTTAGCACATAACCTATTGGTATCAATCACCGCTTGGCGGCGCTGATTATTTTACTCCAAAAGTGAAACAAATAATGCTCCAAAAGTGAAACAAAAAATTGCTCTCGAGCCGGCATGGATTGTTTTACTCCAAAAGTGAAACAAAAGATGGCTCTCGAGCCGGCATGGCCAAGCCCCCTTGGCAGCTGTTTAAGCCGCTATGACGTCATTTCAAAAGTAACCGAGAAGAAACAGAGCAGAAGAAACCTGTACCTAACAGCGACTCCAACGGATCGTGATTGCAAGTAGATAGTCACACCCAAAGCTACACCCTTCTTTTGGAATATTCCACACCTCTGCAAAATGTAACACGTCGAATAGACTCCTACTTCCTCGCGTCCCTAGTTCAATGTCTACCCAAGTCCGAACTTGGGCTACCCGAGTTCGAATTTGGGCCGACATCGAACTTGGGTCGCAACAGTTTCACTACTAATCAGTAATCTTTCGTGCGGTAGTTCGATTAGCATGTCAAAATTATGAGCCAGTGTAACCGTTTCGTTGATTTGTTAGTAATTTGTGGCTTGGATACACAAGTTGGATTGGAACCCAACCCACTGCTCAGTAAATCTAAATGCATTTTTTTAATGGAATTTTCCATTTTCCTGGACAGAAACTTGACCATTTTTTCCCCCTCATTTTGTTCCGTAGAAGATCACAATGCTGCTGCACCACCGTTGGAACGATTTTACCAATCCAGCGTCCTTGCACACTTCCCAGAGACTAATGAAGGAATCAATGTGAATGCAGTTAACATGGTATGTTAATGTAATGGTTATTTTAAAAATACATCTTGTGTAACTTTCTGGATTTTGGTTTGTTTTTGCTCACAAAACGTGGTTTTGTTTTCTTCTCAAGTTGTGTATGCCGAGAGGCTTACATTTCAGAGTTTGTCCCAAGGAGAAAGCAACCGAACTTTTGGAGGGGGAAGATACGACGTTTCATCCTTTCATCATTACAAGCGAAAGCGGAACCCAAATCCATGGTTACTCTTTAACATGTTGGGAACAAGTAGAGGACCTTCGCATAATCAACGCAATGGTCTCGCTACAGGTTTATTTGTCGAATTGGTTCCAATTATAATCTTACGATGTTGTTGCCTTGGTTTTAGACAATGCACATGGCGGAAAGCAACCCTAAGTTTCCCTTCCTGGCTTCCCAGAACCAACAATCAACCCATTCCTTGCCAAGACACTTTCGCGTCAAAGCCAGTGATCTCTCGCATTCTGCGTCTCCCTTGACTACCTTTTTCCATTTCGATCCTGATCGCCATTGGCTTCTTGCCTCCAAATGCATTGCAATCATTTGTTCTATACCTCTGGTTCATTCCGCCCGAATTATACTCCAAAACTTGTACAGGTATTTGGTCTCTAAGCTCCTTAAAAGCTTAAGATTTTAACTTCTAAGCACTTTCTAGAAGGGGAAAAGAAAAACTAAATGTCTTCATTTTAGGACTGTACATTCAAGCCTCTACACGTCACACGTAACAATTCATGATGTCAACACAACCGTTTACCATCTCCTTTACCATATTCCCTTACCAGCTCCAAATCATGCCCTGCTATACAAACCTGGTCCCTCCCTTTTGCATCGTCCCGCCCTCCATCAAGGTGAACTGCCGCTTTGTGACTATCCACTCAGGGAATTGTTTACGCTTTTCCGTGCCGAAGCTGTTTTGCAGCTGCTTACTTGTATACTACTCGAGCATCAGATCCTCTTACACTCCAAAGGTAAAAACTATTTCCCGTTCCTCTTGCTAAAACATTTTTCTTTTTAGTTATTATTTGTCCATCAGTTTTGCCCTTAAAGGGGGAGTCAAGTGCAAAAAAAAAAAAA
>JAGJRP010000439.1:0-45568 GCA_022832235.1 Lepidurus couesii | reverse complement strand
TTAGGCTTCCAATTGCAACCACAATAACAATGCAAGTAGTGGTCTTTTAACAGCGGGAATGTCTTCACAATCTAAAGGTATTAGGTATTTATTACTGTAGAATGACTTCCATGGGAAGCTGATCCGTTCTTTGTTTCCTTCCTTGACGCTTGAGTCAGGTTTTACTTCGCAGTGTTTGGTGAGGAAACCGGCCGCTTCCGCTGGGTTATTTACCAACAAAGAAGCATGCAGCTACTGTGGTATTAACGGGTCGGCGACATTAATCCAATGTCGCCTTTGCCAAAAATGGTTCTGTAATAGCAGCGCTGGAACGCAAGACGCACATATTGTCCATCACTTGAGAAGAGCAGGGCATAACCAGGTGGGTTTCCCGGCTCGGGGTACCTTGCATTGTGACTCTTGTGGCAGTCGCAACATATTTGTTATGGGTTTTGTAATGATCAAGCCTGAGAATACTGCAGTCTTCGTTTGCAGAGCTCCTTGCAATCAACCAGTAAAGATCAGTTCCTTTTCCTCAAGGTTGCTGTAAGTAAATGACTAATCCCTTGTGAGTCACACATTTCTTATCATATGCTGTCTTCCTATTCCTACTTGCAGTGAAGCTAAAATGAAGGAACCCTGGATCCCAATAATTCAAGCCTGTATGTTCCCCGAATGGCTTGTTGCTGCACCTTATCGAATCCAGAAGCAAAATGCTATGAAAATTACCAAGAACCTGGCAGTTCGATTGGAAAGTCTCTGGAAAGTAAACCCGGAATATTCATTGCAAGATCTTATCCTGAACCCGGTTAATGTCGAGCCCAAACTCGACCAAGTCGTCCCCATGTATTTTTCTTGAAAACTTCATTCAACTCCAGTTAAAATGCATATAATTATATTTTCAGTTATGAAAACGGCTGGGAATACCAAACCATTTTTAAACCCCTAATTGTGGCAGAACGAGAATATGTGGTCAATCGCAAGCAAGATATTCCCGTCCGCTGGGTACATCGCAAGAACTCCTGTGTCGCTTTTTTCGACGTGAATAAGTTAGAGTCAAGTAACGTTTGTTTGATTATTGTGATATTTATTTGATTTTTAAAGTATTTATTTTCATCCATCTTTTTGTTTTATTTAATTACATTTTTATCAGATATTGAACTCCGCTTGAGTGAACAGCTTATTCTGCGATATGTCGGCAAGGACTTTCCAGCTTGGGAAAGCAAGGGTTTCGTCTGTCAGCTGCCTACGCCCAGCAACAATAATGAAATTGGGCTAAAGTTTCCCAAAAGCATAAATATACCAACTGCCGCAAAGAGAAACTTTGTTGTAGAATGCTGGTGGGCACGAATACCCAACCAACGGTAAAAATTGGCATCAAATGGGTCAATAAACTAAAAACAATAATATTAACCGTTTTTAGGATGCAGACAGCAGTTGCCAAGTTCTCCAAAGGTGGATCGGGCTCCCTTTTAACCCATCACATTCAAGAAACTCTTCTAGGCCACACTGTGGAATACACACTGCCTTTTACTGTCGAAATCCCGTCCAACATTCTTGCGCCAGGTCTTCCTAATCTCAACGCTTCTCAAATTCTTGCCGCTGAAACGGCGTTGATAAATCCCATCACATTGATTCAAGGCCCGCCTGGCACGGGCAAAACTGTCACTTCTGCCTCCATTATTTACCATTTCGCCCAAAGCGCGAAAAATTACGGTCGAGGACCAGTCTTGGTTTGCGCTCCTTCCAACGTGGCAGTGGACCAGTTAGCCGAAAAGGTCCGCGCTACTGGTTTGGATGTAGTCCGCGTTTTTTCGAAAATGAGAGAAAATTCCAATTCGCCTGTCGAACGTCTCGGACTTCATTACCTAATCCCTATGTCCGAGAATCAAGCCAGGTAAAATAAATTTGTATAATCTTCCTGTTTTTCGTATTATTAACTGCATGTTATTATGTATTCTTAGGAATCCTAAAGCGTATGCCAAGATACGAAAGAAACAAAGGGCTCGTGTTGAGATGGCCGATGTAATTTGCTGTACCTGCATCATGGCTTTAGATAGTCGTGTTTGTTCTATTGACTATTCGGCACTTTTGATTGACGAATCCACGCAATGTACCGAACCCGAGTGTATGGTTCCAATTTCCCTTAATGCCCGCCAAGTATAAGCTCGGATTTTATTTCAACAACGTGACACAAGAACGACTCGGCAAAAGGACTCCGTGTACCCGACAGAAGGACGCCAGATCCATAATCTTTTAAGGGACCAATGAATTTCGAGTTTAAAAGGTCTCTGCTCATTGGTTAAGCGCCAACGAGATTAGAAAGTGCTTGTAAAAAATTTAAAAAAATACGTCACAAGGTTAGGCTAGGTTAGATTACGTCAGGCTAGCTTAGGTTAGGTTGCATTAGGCTAGGTTAGGTTAGGCGTCTTTCTGTCTGGGCCCGGCGTCCTTATGTCGTTGCCCGGCGTCCTTGTGTCGGGGCCCGGCGTCCTTGTGTCGGGACCCGGTGTCCTTGTGTCGGGGCCACCGAGTCCTTTTGTCTAGTCGTCCTTGTGTCTACTTCCCTTTATTTCATCAAGTCACTATCCTATATACATACTCTTTTTGCTTTTGGTGTTTTCTAGTTGGTCCTGGTGGGAGATCAATGTCAGTTGGGACCTGTGATACAAAACCGCCGTGCTGCCCAGGCTGGGTTGACCCAGACCTTGTTTGAACGCTTAATTTCGGTTGGAAAAGCACCGATAGTCCTCGATACTCAGTATCGCATGCACCCTTGCCTGTCTCGTTTTCCTTCACGGTGTTTCTACAAAGGAAAACTTCGAGATGGGGTCCTCGCAAGTCAGAGAGTCTGTCCTTTCTTGTCTACTAGTCTAACTTGGCCCGTCAAGAAAGCGCCCACCATGTTTTATGCCTGTTTTACTAAAGAAGAGTTGGCCGATACCGGCACTTCCTTTCTCAACTCGGGAGAAGCTGCTTTTATTGAACATTTAATTACCCAGTTGGCATCCGGGGGTGTGGAGCTGGATCGCATTGGAGTGATAACGCCGTACGAAGGCCAGCGAGCCTACTTGACCTCGCGTCTGAAAGGAAGGCCTGCCTATGACAGATTGGAGATCCAGAATATCGACGCCTTCCAAGGCCGCGAGAAAGATGTCATCATTTTTTCCTCTGTCCGTTCCAATGATCAGAAGAATGTGGGCTTCCTTCGAGACTGGCGACGCTTGAATGTCGCCATAACCCGTGCCAAATTCGCGCTTTTTATTGTGGGCAATCCCATCTTGCTTTCAACGGTAGAACACTTGCAAAATCTAGTTTAATAGCTGTAGTCTAATATTGCAAGTTGTAATCGTAATTAGGATCCATATTTCAAAAAGCTCATTACGGATTACACGCAACGAAGTTTGATGGTTGAAGGAAATGTGGCAAATCTGATCCCGTATCGTCCGAAATCCAAAAAGGCGTTGAAAACTTCTCGTCCTCACAAAAAGCTGCCGTCGCCGGTCAAGAAAGCATCAGCTGCTGCAGGGGCTTCTGTTACTAATACACCGAGTAAGGACTTTTTTTCCTTAATCAAACACGTTTGCATTCGTTTCGATCGAGTTTATATGCATAGTTTTGAAACATTTTCTAGACGCTAAAGTAAAGATTACTAGCCAGCAAAACAATCAAGTGACTTTATTACCAGCTAAAAGATCGACACCCAAGGCAGCTAAACCCTTCGTGTCGGGTAAGAGATTTTTTTTTTTTTTAACAAAAATAGAGTCTAAACAAAAAGTTTACTTAGGCGTGGGACCGGGAGTAGTGGAAGACCGCAAGTTATCCCAGCAGAGCAAACAGTCACCCTCTAAATTTCCAGGTAAACTTATGCATGTTTCTAGTTTGAAACATTTAATAGATACAATTTCATGTAGTTGTTTCGGTTGTTAAGAAGCGAGAGCCAAAACCTGTTCCACCGGCCAAGGCATCATCTACGGTGCCCACAAGTAAAGAAGAATTTGTTTTATTCAAAAAGACATTTGTTTATGAACGAGTGTTTTAGAAGAAAATGATTGGATCATTGGAATGGTTCCCGAAGACTTTGCTCACGACCCATTTTTGTGCCAGCCTTCTTATGGAATGTTGGATTTTGCGACTGCTGCTTCGTACGTCGATAACGTTGGTGTGAATGTTAGAGAACTGGAGAAACCTGATTCAAGCCGAAAAGTTTCAGATAGCCGTGGATTCAATCCAGATGATGAGCAAGAAATACTGCAGTCGTCGGCACCATCAGGTTCTAATCTTGGCACTGAGATAGCCGTTGCATTGCTTTGCGAGACGTTATCCCAGCTCAACTGTTCAAACCAATAAGAAAAAAAGGCTCCTTTATTCAATTCCTATTAATGTATTTTAATCGGGCAATTTCGATGTGATAATTCAGGAATGTGATTCATGCTAGCTATGCCTTAAAGTATGTAGTAATCCAGGAAAGGGACCAGTCATTGGTGATTCCATGAAAAATTGGGAACTAAATGACCGACAGTATTCAAGAGTGATATCTCCACGTTTGTTGTGATTATGTTTTATTCGGTAAAGGATGTAATCCTCTTCCCGAGCTTTGGTTGCGACTAGGTCAATGTATTCGATACATGCTTTATGGCAACTTAAAAGGGGAGCTTGTGTCTTATTTTTTCCACGAGTCTTTGCAATCTCTGGAAATAAATCTCAAGAATTTCTCTCAAATTTAGTGCGTCCAGTACATCGATATCGACGGGTACGAGTCACAACGGCCAGTTTACAAAACAGCCAGCCCGGATACCAAAACGGCCAGCCCGGGATACCAATACGGCCAAGCCTTTTAAACTGTTGCTTAAATTATGCTATATTTTGGCCAGGGCCTGGCCGTTTTGACTCGTACCCGATATCGATACTAAGCAGACTTGATGTATGGTGTAAAAGTCACTATAAAAGCCAGAAATCGTTTTTTACAGTTCGATTTGATACTTGGAATGTGATTTGATACTTGGTCTTGTGGTTTAGTAGTACTAGTAGCGAAAAGCATCTCGACTGTGGAAACTCTATGGGCTGTTGTGTTTTGCTTAAAAAATATTCATGGGTGTGTCAGAAACACAATTGTACTAATTAATCGTCTATTTTGAGTTACCTTGTGTTCCATCCTTTTTGCGTATCGTCTAGGTCTACTAACACAGTATAGACTATAGTACATAGCAGCAAGAGCAAGTGTCCCGAAAATACCGTAAAATGTGCATTCTGGTGTGATGGAATTCAAAAACCCCTAATCGCTAATGAATGTGTGCTCTACCATTGTTTGCTGCCAAACTATATCCTACAGAGAGCAGTACAGAAATTCCTTGAAAAATGGCTTTCACCTTTACGTTGCCAGCCCCAGCAGCTGCAGGAAGCCGAAAATTTTCAGTTCCAGATGACAGTGTGCCACCACCTGTAGTCCTGATGCCGAAAAGGCCCAACCCGGGCGTAGATCAAGGTTTTCGTCCCGAGATGGAACATGTCGTTAGTCAACTCGAGCTTGGTGCCGTAGTGCAAAAGTTTTTTGTCGGCAAATCTTCTCGACCTGACCGACGAAGTTTGAGGGTCAAACGCGAAACTCGCCAGGTAGTCTGGCTTCGCTTTATGGCCGAAAAGAATGTTATTGATGGAGCAGGTATATATGTTTGGTATTTTCCTAACGCTGTCGTTATTATAGCCATACTAAATAACATAATATCTTTGCGGAAATAGTTGATCTGCGCGAGATTAAAGAAATTCGAATTGGGAAGGAATCAAAGGAATTTGAACGGTGGTCCGATGAAGCTGCCAAATTCGACAGCTCTCAATGTTTGGTTGTCTTTTACGGCAATGGGTTTCGTCTCAAAACAATGTCTATAGCCAGTAAGACTAGATTATTCTTAAGAAAAACAAAAAAACTATGAAGGAATATTAATACAAATAAATTCCGTAATTTAGCTATGAATGATCAAGCTTGCCAATTGTGGGTAAGCGGATTAAAGTATTTAGCCGAAGACACCGTCATAGCCCCATATCCAGTGCAAGTTGATAGATGGTTATGGAAAAAATTTTACGCCCTGCTTCGCTCAGACACCGGTGACAATCGCCGCTCAACGTAGAACTTCTATTACTCTGTTGATACCACAAATTAATAAATTTTTTTGTCTAGCGTCACGCTAAAAGAAGTCAAAAACTGGTTTCCTACTGTAGGTTGCAAGATTTCAAGCAGCCGTTTACGAGAGTTTTGTCAAGACCTAGGCTTCGACGAAAGGGGCCATCTGTGCTTTGACGAATTCACTTCCCTAGTCCGCAAACTTATTTACGACGAGAGCGTAAGATTCCCTTGACACGAAAGAATGGCATGAGAATAGCGGTTCTTCTGTAGTTATTTCAGGTGCTTTTCGGCACTTATTCCTCGGATGATGGCAACGTAAGCTTCCAGGATTTCAGAGCATTTCTGCGCCAAGAACAACAAGATTCTTTAGCAGAAGACGAATCGAGGTTGTGTGCCGTTTTGCATCACTATTTACAAAACCCCAGTCGCCATGTGCAGCAGCCTTACCTCACTCAACAAGAAGTAAATTGCTCCTGCATATATAACAAAGTGGAATTGTTGTTTTTTGTTTGGGTTTTTCCTTTGTTTACAGTTTTTGGATTATTTGTTCTCAAAAGAAAACTCGGTTTGGGATCCTCAACATGACGAGGTCAACCAAGACATGGACAGACCTTTATCGCACTATTGGATTGCCTCGTCGCATAATACGTATGTTCCTTAACTTAAGTTTTAGCTTTATTAGGTATCCAAGTTCATATTGTGTGTATTTAAAAGGTATTTGACTGGCGATCAGTGGAATAGCGAATCCTCTGTGGAAGCTTATGCACGGTGTTTGCTTCAGGGCTGTCGTTGTGTGGAATTAGACTGCTGGGATGGTCCCGATGGCATGCCTTTTATTTACCACGGTCACACGCTCACTACAAAGATTAAATTTATTGACGTCATTCAAACTATAAAAAAATACGCGTTCGTCAAGTCTGAGTAAGGTTTTTCGTGTATATTTCGCGTATACATTACTGTTTGAGGTTGTAAGTTCCGGTTCCGTGGTAGGTACCCAGTCATTTTGTCAATTGAAGACCATTGCACATTACCTCAGCAAAGAAAGATGGCGGCGGCCTTTGTTGAAGTTTTTGGTAGCCAACTCCTCACGAGGCCCGTCGACCGCAATGAAGAGTACCTGCCTTCCCCTGCTGCGCTCAAAAGGAGAATCATCATTAAGCATAAAAAATTGAAATTACCCGATGGAGTTCCGGCTATGGAAGAACCCACCACCCCTAATCTAAACAGACAAGACGAGTCGAGTGAATATTTTTTCATTTATTTTTCAGAATGTCTTTTGCATTGTCCGAAATTTTTCTGGCTTTTTAGTGGGAGATGTGGACTTGTCAAACTTTGACAAAAACGGAATCCTTTACATGGAAGATATGATAGAACATGGTCGATGGGTTCCGCATTTCTTTGCGCTCAATGAGAACGTGATGCACTATACCGAAGTGCAGCAAGAAGCTCATGAAGGGGACGATGATGAAGATGATGCCGACAGCACTGGAAACCGTGAAGTACTTTCGAATTTTAATATGTAATTGTATTTTATAATTATAATTATTATTTTATTTTTTATTTTTTTTTGTAAGGGAGTTCCCAACGAAGAATTGCATCTCATGGAAAAATGGTTTCATGGCCGAATCAATCGAAGTGAAGCAGAGAGTTTGGTCCTACAGCACTCGCATTTGGGTGACGGAGCTTTCTTGATCCGGAACAGTGAAAACTTTGTGGGGGACCACACATTATGCTTCCTGTAAGTCGATTTTGCTGCACGTGCCAATCTAGCCCTAATTTCTCTCATCCTGTGCAGACGGCAAGGGAAAGTATATCACTGTCACGTCAGGACAAAACAAGAACGAGGCCATGCGACGTACTGCATCTATGATGCTGTGCCTTTCCCCAGTTTATATAATCTGGTCGAGTATTACAAAACCCACGATATCCGGAATCCGGTAATTTTTTTCTTTCCTTTTTTCTTCCCGTACTATAGTGAGATGCTGTGATAATATTAGAATCCCAAATGAATAGGAATACTTTGTAACCTAAGTGTGTTTTGTGTACATTCACAGCAATTTCGAATCATGTTAACTCACCCCGTGCCTCAGGCCAATCGACATGAGAACAAAAAGTGGTTCCATGATCAGCTAACACGAGCCCAGGCTGAGGAAATGCTACGTCAAGTGCCGATGGATGGCGCGTTTTTAGTGCGGCCTAGTGATCGGGAAAGTAACTGGTTTGCGATATCCTTTAGGTAAGTTTCGAAAGGTTCATTGAATAAAAGTTTAAATAGAATTTTCGCGGGTTATGTGAATTTTGTCTTGTTTTAAAACTTATTTTAGAGCGGAAGGACAAATTAAACATTGCCGCGTGAAGCAAGAGGGGCGGCTTTACGTTATTGGCACAGCTCAGTTTGACAGTTTGGTTGAGCTAATCGTCTATTATGAAAAGCACCCGCTTTACCGACGAGTCAAGCTAAGGTACCCAGTGAGCAGTGAAATTGTCAACAGTCGCTTCTCGGTAAGTGTAAACAATGATTATATTTCTTAATTTTTTTCCTTTTTTTTACAATGCTGTTATCTGGGATTCATGCAGTGGTACGAGGATATATAGTTTGACGATTCAGTAGATTTTAGACCTTTCTTTCTGGTATTAAAAGAACTGGTCTAACCATAAGTTGACACAACTGGCTGAGGAGCTGGATTGTAGGCAGGTGCTGGAGCGCTATAACGGTGTGATGGCTGTCTGTGGTGAGACTTGTTACAATGCTTTGGGGCTGGAAGCTGGTGTTTATAATAGACAGCAGGAGCAGGCATTGTTGGTGCGTAATAAGAAGGGGAGGGCACATATTTGCTAGGTTTGGGTTCCGGGGCCCCATACGATTGGGCGGGAGCAGGCGCATAGTAGGAAGGGGCGGGAGCAGAGGTTGTCGGGTTAGGTTTGGGTGCTTCGTAGTACGAAGGCACCGCTTTGGGAGGAGCGTAAGCCGAGGGGGCGGGAGCAGGCACGTAGTAGGAAGGGGCGGGAGCATAAGTTACGGGCTTGGATTTTGGTGCTTCGTAGTAAGAGGGTACGGACTTAGGAGGAGCATAAACGGAAATTGAGGGAGCAGGAGGACTTGGCACAGCATAAGAAGGAGCAGGTGCAGCATAGTAAGAAGGGGCGGGTTTAGACGTTGTGGGTTTAGGTTTGGGTGCTTCGTAGTAAGAAGGCACCGCTTTGGGAGGAGCGTAAGCCGAGGGGGTGGGAGCAGCTGCATAATAAGACGGAGCTGGAACAGATGTTGGTTTGGGAGCAGGCGCATAGTAGGAAGGGGTGGGAGCAGAAGTTACGGGCTTGTATTTTGGTGTTTCATAGTAAGAGGGCGGGGACTTAGGAGGAGCATAGGAAGGTGCAGGTGCAGCATAGTAAGAAGGGGCGGGAGTAGACGTTGTGGGGTTAGGTTTGGGTGCTTCATAATAAGAAGGCGCGGCTTTGGGAGGAGCGTAAACTGAAGGGGTGGGAGCAGCTGCATAATAAGACGGAGCTGGAACAGATGTTGGTTTGGGTGCTTCATAGTAAGAGGGGGCTGATTTAGGAGGAGCGTAGACTAACGGAGCTGGAGCGGGTGGATTTGGCGCAGCATAAAAAGGATCGGGTTGAGCGTAATAAGAAGGGGCGGGAGCAGAGGTCGTCGGCTTTGGTTTAGGGGCTTCATAGTAAGAGGGGGCTGATTTAGGAGGAGCATAGGCTGAAGGAGCTGGAGTAGGTGGAGCATAGTAAGAAGGAGCGGGAGCAGAGGTAGTCGGCTTTGGTTTGGGTGCTTCATAGTAAGATGGTGCGGACTTGGGAGGAACATAAACTGAAGGCGCCGGAGCAGGTGCGTAGTAAGATGGAGCTGGAGCAGAGGTCGTCGGTACCAGTTTGGGTGCTTCATAGTAGGAAGGTGCGGACTTGGGAGGGGCATAGTTAGCAGGAGCTGAAGCGTATGAAGGGACGGGTTCGGGGTCACATGGAGGTTTAGCTTGCACGTTGTAAGTCACAGGTGCAGGGTTGGAAGGTGGGTTATAAGAAGGAACAGGGACAGGAGTTTTTGGTTTACGTGGAGCCTCTTTCTGTTCGGATTCGGCGCCGTAGTAGCCAATTGCTGAAGAAGCGTACACTTCTGGATTTTTGCTTGGTGCCGGTACTGACCATTGAGAGGGTTCTCCAGGCGAACTGTCCCAGGAGGAAGTCAGCGGAGCATTCCATAAAGACGCTGGACGCTGAGCTTTCTGTTTACCGGCATCCGCGGAGGAAGAAGCTTGAGGTGCATTCCAGTCTCCACCCCCGCTAAGAGGTCCGGATTGCCAACCTGAAGATGGTGCCTTTTGGTCGTCCCAGTTGGGAGCTTGAGGTGCATTCCAGTCTCCACCTCCGCTAAGAGGCTCGGATTGCCAATCTGATGATGGTGTTTTTTCATCACCCCAATTGGGAGCTTGGAAGATTAGTTGTCGGTCCTGCGCAGCATAGATTATAGAAAGCTGCGCAACGCAGAGTAAAGCCACCTAGTATAAACCATGGGTTATTGAACATTAATTAGAGAATGACCAAACTTACCTGCAGAACTCGCATTATGGTTATGCTTTTTCTCTAGTACGGCAGTCAAAGAAAGTCTTAATGAGCGGAATCAGAGCTTACGACTGACACGTATTAGTGGGTCAAGATGCTTTTATAGCTCGCTTCGTTTGGATACGAAGTCGCGTCCGTACGACGTGTTTAGCATTTGGAGCGAAGGATCCTGGTCTATGAAGGGTGTTATTTGGAGTGCAGGCTTCCAGGGAAAGTTGTATTGCGCATCCATCTTGTATATTGGTGGGGAAATTTCTTAGGTTCTACATAATGTTAATTAATTTTAGTCAAGTTAATGAAGCTTGTGGTCTGGGAGGCGAAAGTCGAATCCGTCAAGTCTGTCCTAAATCTGCACAGAAATTTACGTGCTTAGACCTTCAAAATAGTAGTTTTTGGGGTCAAAAGCTCAGTATCCAGTTCGATGTTGAAAGCCAGAATTTGTATTTCCCTTTCCAGTCGTCTTTTACATAATATCCCAGCACCGTCTGCCCCACTTTCTTTATTGTCATGAATCTTTAAAGTTAATTTGAAACTTCATACTCGGCCACTGAGTCTCCGTGCTTGAGTTTGGCGCCGAAACTTGCTCCAGGATTCAAACCCTAGAAAAGAATGCCAATCGTGATTTCAAGTTTTTTTTTTTTGTTTTTTTTAAATAAAGGAGTTACTTTGGATTTGACAGGAGCTACGGGCGGAACGGGCGCCGCGTTGAGTTTTAAGTTTTCATTAGCTACGAATCCGCTGTCTCCTTTAACCGTGTAATCGACGCTACGCCAGCTTCCGTTAGAATCAATGTACGCGTACATACCGGACACATTAGAGCCGTCGCTTTTTTCTGATACAGTCTTCCAATCGCCAGTCAAGGGATCCTGTACTCTGTACGCATACTCGTACGGAATGGGCTCATCTTTTTCAGTCTAGAGATTCAGTGTCGTCATCATTAAAACTTTTGCTTCAGGCTAGTTTCTAGGTTTAATTAGTTACCTCTTGCGCACAAGGTGGCGCGGGATTCACAACCTTGTTAGATACAGAGACGATAGAGGGACGAGCAGGAGTAGGCGTGGCTACGGTAGTGGTGCTGGCCTTAGCTGTGGTGGTTGGAGCTGTCTCTGCTACGACTGGGGTAGGAATAACAACGGGAAGTGACGGTTGTACAGCACCAGTAAGTTTCGGGGGTGGAGGAGGTACATAGGCGGCTCCCACACCAATAGGCCGGAAGATGAAGACCAAACCCGGGATATATCCTGGCGGGAGATTTGGGATAGTGCTGCCAACTTTATTTGCTTCATTTTCTCCGCTATTGGGATTCTTGCGACTCTGTACTATAACAAAGCCAGGCGGTATGTCAATATTGATACTGGGTTGTCCTCCCTGACCCAAGCCGCCGAGGCCCAGGCCCAAGCTGCTTAAATCGAAAGGGAACATGCCGGCTCCACCTAGGGGCGGTGTAGTAAATTGTAAGGCGCCCCCCGTAGAACTAGGAACCCATTGAAACATCCGGCCCTCTTCGTCTTGGAAGATTTGCTGATCCTCTGGTACCGGCAAACTTTGCGAAGCCAAGACGAGCCACGCTGCGATTACGAGTTGGGTCTAGGAAAAATGCATAGAAATAGTTTAGTAAAACATAAAAAATCTTGCTATTATTTTCAGTTTGAATCAATACTATTTTTTGTTATTTTAATGGATACTATTATTTTTTAAAGTTATTTTAACGAATACTATTATTTTAATTTGTATATTTTAAAAATAAGCTGTTGAACTGGAAGATTTTTGACGTACTTACCTTTACCCAAACCATTTTATGTGGAAAAGTTTGGAGAAATGCTGGTAAGGATAAGCAAGTCAGGAAGCTTTATATAGGAAGCCGGGATTTTAGCTAATGAGTGAGACGGAAGTCTATTCACGTGAGAAATTTTAAGGATGTAATGTTGACCTTGGAGCCGAAAAAATACGAAAAATCTGTAGACTTGTGTTAGGATCAAATATGAAGTTTTTATCAAACAAGTTATCTCTAGTTTTGGTACGATTCCAAACTAAGCAATTCAGTTGCAGTATCCTTTTTATGGTTAAAAAAACACACTGGAGTTTATTTTGCAAAGGCTAACCTTGAGAAATGTGAGGGAAACCGAGTTTATTGGCTTGGAATTGCGTTATTGTGTTTTCCGGAGTCGTTGTGTGGAGCTCATAACAAAGAGGCTGATGTTCAGCCTTGAGACTGAACGAGAGTCACATCTTAACGAAATAGTTTATTCGTGGATTCCGTGGAGCTTATTAGTAACTAATTGGAGTCTGTTAACCCCACATCTTCCATTTTTTTATATAATACCTCTAGATCCGTGTACTGATTCCGTTTTTGTTTTATATTTTACTATTTTGTAGCGAAGACGATTCGATGGCGATGAAGGTGCTCCCTATATGGATCCCAGCACTTTTACTACCGTAATTAACTTGGCGCCTCTGTGGATTGAACTAATGAGATCTGGTTTAGGTGACAGTCAAGGCGATATACAACTATGAAGCGCAAAAAGTGGACGAATTGTCGTTCCCGAGAGGTGCTATCATCACGAATGTGGTTAAAGAAGACGAAGGTTGGTGGAAAGGGGACTATGGTGGAAAACGGCAACATTATTTCCCCGCCAATCACACTGAAGAAATAGCGCCACCAGAAGCGGAGGTAGTTTTTAGATTCCCCCCAAGTTTCCGCTTAATAAGATTGAATTTTCTGGTTGGGGAGGAGTCAGCACCATTGGGAAGTTTGCAGAAAGGTTGTATTGATATCGCAGGTGCTACTGTAAGCTTGCAAGCTTACGTAAGCAACACTGTCGCTGCAAATGGTTTTGCAAGCCATAATCAGCCGCGGATTGAATGGATTATACGCATAGAGCCCCTTTCCTACACGGGCAATGCCCGGTGTTATGAGCTGGGCGTGCCTAACAAAGAAGAAGCTATGGAATGGGTGAACAAGATCCGGGAATTGGCGCAGTCAGCCAGCTACCGAGTAAGAGTCCGGAAATACACGCTTGAAACTAATTTAGTCTTGTTCCATTGTTATTTTTTTTTGTTTTGTTTTTTAGGAAAATCAAAACAAAAAGGTAGAAAAAGCGTCCGGCATTGCCAAAGAGCTGTCAGATTTGATCGTTTACTGCCGATCCGTTACGTTTAACATGGAGAAGTTGAGAAGCGAAAGCAAGTGCATCTATGAGATGTCTTCTTTCCCAGAAACCAAAGGCGAAAAGCTGCTCCTTTGTCAGGAATATCATAAAGAATTCTTGTCGTACCATAAGGTCGGCGAAAATCTTGCAGTCAATATTTCCGAGACGGTTCATCTAACTTGCCTTTTCCTTTGCAGGATATGTTTAGTCGAGTATACCCTAAAGGCCAACGCATTGATTCTTCCAACTATAACCCAGTTCCTTTCTGGAATATAGGCGTGCAGATGGTGGCGTTAAATTATCAAACTCAAGGTACCCAAACTCAAGGTATACCTTTGCTCGTTCGGTAGTATAATGCCGTCTTTCCAGGCAAACAAATGGAAATCAACCAAGGCCGATTTATGCAAAATGGAGGCTGTGGGTATGTTGTGCGACCCGCTTGCATGATGCAAGAAGATTTTAATCCGTATGACCCTACAACGCTCAAAGGCGTAGACGCGCTAACCATTACAATTAGGGTAGTTTTTGCGTTTTCTATCCCGTGAATGTACTTATTGTCCCGGCTAGATCATAAGTGCCCGGCATTTGGCCAAGCGCAAAGGGATAGCGAGTCCTTTGGTTGAACTGGAGTTGATTGGTGCTGAATATGATTCCAACATTCGTTATACCACCAAGCACGTGGGTAAGGATGCTTGTTACTTTGTCATTAATGCCTTACTTTATTGCTATTGGTACTAATGTCATTGTTTTCCAGCCGATAATGGATTTAACCCAGTTTGGGATGAAGTCTGCATAATACAGGCTATCTGCCCTCCGTTAGCCTTGCTCCGCTTTGTGGTGTTTGATGTGGATATGTTTGGAGATCCTAACATTATTGCCCAAGCTACATATCCCGTAAGAACGGATAAACTGTCTAATAGGAAAAGCTTTACAAAATTTTTGTTTCAGCTTACGTGCTTGAGGGGAGGCTACCGAAGTGTTCCATTGCAAAATGGCTTTAGTGAAGAATTGGAGCTCGCGTCTTTGCTCATTCATATCGACGTTTGCAAGACTAAAGTAAGATCGTTTTTGTGGACTTAACATGAGTAATAATGTTATTTTTCTTATCGTAGAATGAAACGGAGGCAACTCGCAAAAAGCGTGAAATTTCTTTGAATGCGTCAAAGCGCATGAGCTTAGTGACAAATCCTACCCCGCAAGTAGCAGCCCATCGTACGAGTTTGGTTAATACCGGTTAATGTTGGAAGCTTGTGCGGCTAGTACAACTGTCTGCTTATTTGCCCGTGAAGCCTAATTTTTTTAGGGGGATTTGTATCCCAAATCTTCGCATTCCTTTTCTTTTCTTTGTAATTTCTTTGTGCCATACCGTAACTAAACGTGGATTAAGTTTAGGGCACGCACGTTTCATACCGTAGATGAATTATTACTACAGCTTGAAACACTGGTGCAATCTTTTTGATTTGTAAATTTACAATAAACTAGCTTTAAAAAGTACAGCGCTGTGTGGAAAAGGCTGCTTGAGGTAACAGGTTTGGTGCCAATTGGTTGGCTATATAGATGGCAGTAGTAGTTTTTTATTATATTGTTTCTGTTTTTTGGTAGACGTCGAGTTTTTGCGCTATCAAAACGGGGGATGTAATTTCGATTAATCAAACGCCTTCACTGTATTAAACAAGTTGATTTGCGACGAACAAACTTGGCACTCTATTTTACACCAAGATGCAAGAAAAGGGACCAGGAAAGTAAACCGTTTTCGTATATTGTATTGTATTTATTTGTTTTCGAAACAATGTACATGTTAACAATTATTTCTGCTTGTCCTTGAACCTAGAATTTACTTTACTTTTTGCTACTTCTACATTGATCAATTCTCAAAGCTTCACTATACACTTATGTATATGCTGGCCTTTGGGTCACTCATGCAGTATAATGGGATCAGCAGGGTAGAATCCGCCTTCGCTTTTGTCCCCAAAGGTCTGGTATTCATGGGACAGGGGATTATAAACCAGGCTTGTGACAGATGGAACGCAAAGTCGACTGGAAGTACGCAAAACATCGCCCCATAAGGTATTCATCCGTGATGGGCCTGTCACGGTACTGTCCGAAGAAAAGGCCGACTCGACGTAAAAGAATGACCCCCAGAATTTGGATTCCACATAGGCTCTATCTGGGTGACGTTCTGTCGTTTCATTCATATCTGCCCAGCCTTCTGCAGCCAATTCTTCCACCACAGCGATGGTATCGCAATGCGTCATTTGTCGAGGAGCTAGCACATCCTGCACCAAATTGTCTCCTACATAAACGCACCGGAAGCTTGCATCTCGATCGCTTCCTAGTTTATCTTGTCCAAGCATGGTTCCTTTTCGCTCATGATAATAATGAAGTAGAGTTTTATTTAACTGATTCCAATTTCCATGCACGTATACTGTATTCTTTTGCAAAAGTGTGTCATTCGGTACTTCTGACACGTTATCTGCATTGCTTTCCTCTCCGTTGTACAGGCGGAAGGGACGACTGTTGTTAGCATCGAAAAAACTAGGTTTGCGGGCATTGCACACGATGAAATGGAAGAAATGCTGCCAATCATTCCCCAAGCAATAGCGTGCGACGTGATTCACGTACTCTGCTTCGGATCCACTTATCACGAAGGTGATTTGGTTGTCTCGTAACTCCTTTAACCACTGTTTCAATGCAGAGCTACACGGCCACAAATATTTTTCTGGTTGCTGTTTCAATTCTGGGTAAAACCCGCCTTCGTCACTGTGAAAATGTTCCCGTTGGAACATATCTACCAAACCGCACAAAACATCCCGCCAGAATTTGTATTTTGATGGAGGGCCGGAAAGGGCAGTTTGAGTGTCGGAATCTATGCAATCAACAATTTTGGCACAAAGCAGAGCTGCAGGCATATCAAAGTAATCTTTAAACGTGCGAAGTTTCTTCACCAACACTGGTTTCAACAGTTGGGAACTCCCTCCTCCTGTGCAACTTTCGATCAGGCTGTGACAAAACGCTTCCGTTAGTGCATTCCGTTGTGACTTTCCGTAAATCCCCGCTATTTCATCTTCAGACATTTTCCGAGTCCCGTGTGACGCCAGAAGAATCACTCCGTCTGGGGATAATTTCAGAAAATTTCCTTTCTCTATATCCAAAACAAGACCTTTCTGCATAAAATCTTGGTCTCGGTCCCCCAAAGGTTGGAGTAAGGTTGGATAATTGTAACCCTTCACCTTGACCACGTAGTTGGCCAGCACGTGGTATTCCATGCTGAGAAGCTCCCGTAGGCGGTATCGTATGATCGTATTATCCATGTCAAATCCCACCGTTCCATAATCCCCGATTTTCATTCTGGACAGTTTGTATAGCGCAGGCGCGTGACTCGATGGCAAAGGCATGAAATGAAAGACAGCCACTATCAGTTGGAAGGACCCTTATCACCTTCTGGCCAATATCCGCCTTGAACGAAAATGCCACAATTCTCCACAAATGCCCTAAACTGCGTAGTGATAAGAAATCACGTTTTCTATTAAGGAATGTTAACTGTTAACTTTCCTATATTTACGAAGATGTAGTTAAGAGCTTAGAGAACTTGGCTTATTAGCTACTACTAGTTCTGGATATGGTTTACAATTTGTTTGCAGCAGGGGTACTAAATTTATAAGAATAGAAGAAAAAACTTAGTCTTAACTGCGCAAGCGCTTCTTTGTATACTGCGTCTGTGAGCTCGAGCGCAAAAATAATCCACCTGCTGCTTGGTAGTTGGCACGCGGGTACCTGCTTGTCAATTGGAGTCACTGTTAGCTTATTGGAATGGGGGGGGGGAGTTATAAGCGTGTTCGTTGTGTCTCAAAGGCAAGGGTCAATGTGCTCTGTTTGTGTGACGCGCCGTTTGTGATTAGCGTACAAATATTCAAGTTTTAGCAGCGAAATACATTCCTCCATTCCTCGAATTCCTACCGCTATTGATTTCTATCTAATTGATTTGGCACCTGGATGGATACTAACTCAAACAGACCCGATTCTGAAATTTCGACCAAGTTGTGAAGAATTTCTTGTTTTACGGACTAAAGCTTTAGAGGAATTTACGTTGAAAAGAGATTGTAAAAGACAGTTTGGTTCTACTGTCAGCAAGGAATCTGTGAGCCAAGAGCACCAAGGCAACCAGTTGAAGTTGGTAAGGCATGCCAAATATCTTGAGCAGGACACGAGAGACTCCGCCTCGTCGTTACGAAGGTGCCGAAGAGCGCCCAATGAGCGGCGCATTCCGAGCATTCCTACTCCGCACTGAAAAGCAGCAAACGGGACTTGCCTTGGCATTAGCTTCGACTTTGGAGTTGGCAAGTTAACACAGCACACGGCTCCACACACAACTGTTTGTGTGGAACTTCCCTTTAGTAAACATACCGGAGCTCGTGAACAGCTCTAAAATTCCTTATTTCACTACAATCAGTGACTAATGTTTTTCGGTATTTCATTAACTGCCGTGATCTAAATTCTCCCATTTCGTGAAAGAGCTACTAGTAAGTCATTCGGATTAGTTGAACCACAATCGGAGCGCCAGTCGTGAATAGTCGTGGTAGTTTTGTTACGGTAAGTGACTGGAATGCGTAGCTAGAGTTAAAAGAGCAAGCCAAAACGGGGGCGCAGGCTGGGAGCGTGGACTTTTCTTCCTTTTCCCCTGGTTCAGTGACATTCCGCAACGCCCTTGTCTTGTTCGTGTTCTTGAAGAAGACAGGAATGAAGAAGCAACAGAAAAGAGAGAAAGCTTGGCTCCAGTCCTTGCAACAAGAAACGAGGCTATACACGAGCTAAGGAATACGAGATTTGTGTACTAGTTCGTTTCTCTTCTCGCCGCTTTCATAACGTGCCGTTCGCCTACCTAGATACGAACGTCTAGAGGTGCTTTTACGCACAAGAATGCGGCTGCTTTTCAGAATAACGCAAGGCAAGGGCGTCGCTAGCGTCGGTATTGATTAACAGCCTGGGCCCTGGCGTGTTCGCAAGGGGGAGAACGGCTAGGAACGAGAAAACAGGGTGTGCAGGGAAAAACACGGGGAAAAGCTCGGGGTTTTGTTGCTTTGGCTTTGCTTTTTGGAGACCCCGTCCCGGATGGGGTCGACGTGAAACAGGAGACGGACGACGAACAAACCCGAACCTTCCCGCCTCCCTTGCTATCCTTGATGTCACGTGACTGAAAAGAGTATAGGCATTGACAGGGGAAGTTAGAGGGTTGGATTGCCGAGGTTAGCCCCCCTTGTCCCCTACTTATCCATTTTGTAATGTTGAGTCGAAAGTAGAAGTGTCTAGTTCTTAAACCTAAACACTGTGAATACTGAATGGTCTTTTTCTGTACAGGTTTGATAGTGCGAAGTGCAATTACGCTGTCGGCAAAGGACATTTTCCACCATGGATGCCATGGAATCCCCGTTGGATGTTTTAAGTCGTGCGGCAACTATGATTCACCAACAAATGACGTCAGGTAATAACAATATGCGAGATTTTTTTCCTGTCCAGCAAGTTTTCTGCCTTGTATGGCTAATCTCAGGCATGCGGGGCTGTGGCTTCAGCCACAAAGGGTGATAATGTCTTGATTATGTACAAACCTTGATGGAAAAGTGAGACCAACGAAACGCGCCGTCAAGCAAGAAGAATTGTGCCACACCACACGTTGCCCTTGCATTCCAAAGTTTCACCGAAGCAAGTTTTCTTATCTTCGATGTTCAAGAGCGCCGAAGTGAGTTGCGCTAGTTGTCGCTAGATGGCGGTTAATGTCACTTTAAATTCCAAAAGAGCGCATAAATCTTGTTATTTTCAAAAGTATGCCTTTCGAGTTTTATCCAATTTTTAGCCATGCTGGTAATGGCATATCTAGACGGCACTCGGCTTATAAGTGCTTTTGTAAGTTTGACAATTTTTTAGATTTTAAAAAGCGCACGGCAATCTAATTTCGAACGAATCTTTTACCCTAGCTGAGTTGCGGTGTGTCTTGCTAGATGGCGTGGGATGTCACTTTAAATCCCAACAGAGCGCGAAAGCCTTGCTAATTTCAAAGTATTTTCTCGAGTTTTATCCGATTTTTAGTCATACTGATAATCTCATATCTAGACGCCACTCGGCTTATAAGTGCTTGTGTAAGTTGTAAAAAAAAAAGTTAGATTTAAAAAAGCGCAGGTGAATCTAATTTCGAACCAATCTTTACCCTAGCTGAAGTTCACGCTCAAGCATTCACGTAGCGTACTGGCGACGTGTTGATGCCTAAACAAGCAGTGAAGGCATCCATGACCAAGTTCACGTTCACGGCCAGTTTTGATGCAAGTAGATAGCGTGAGCTGTGCTCTTTGGTCCAAATTATCTGTTCTGTAGGAGGGGGGAAAAGGTAGAGACCCAGCAAAGGCAGGTATAACGCAGATTAGCCTGAGCTGCATGACGAAAAAGAAGGCGGAAAGGCAGGTTGGTGGTTTGAGGTTGGGTTTCCTCCTCATTCCGTCTTCTCATTCTTGTCCCATCCGCTTTTGCTCTTCTCCCATCCTCACCTGATTGTCCAGGTAAGCTCCCCAAGCTTGGAAAACCGCGCACCCAAAAAGCAAGAAGAAAAAAAAAAGAAAATATAGAGAGGAAAACCTGTGGATGAGATCCGGGGAGGGAACGTGGCGAGGGGAGGATTTTCAAGGAAGCGGGTAAAAGAACCAGACGGAGAAGAAGAAGGTGGTTCATGGGTGTCCGCCGCCGCCGCTTCGGCGCCATTGCCAATCGCAAAGAAGACACTACGGTCTCGCTTCTTTTTCCTGCCCCTCCATTGAAGCTCTCGTGTAGTCGTACACCTTTTTCACTTGGCTGGCTTAGTTAGTCGCACTGTGCAGTCTGGCTCAGGTGTATGTGTTTGGAGTGTGACGATATTCGTCGACGTCGCGAGCTCTTTTCCTGGGTGCCAGACTATTTATATCTCGCAAGTGAAATTAGCCACGGAAAAAGAAACAAGTCAATACAATTGGCAAAATTTTATCCTTTGTAGTTAGTGCGTTTAGGCTTAGTTTCCAGAATCATCCACAAAAAGAAAGGGCAATTAGACAGAAGATTTCGGCCGCAAGAGTAGACTACATGCATGCGTGAAGTCGTGCCTGAATTGTGGCAATTCCATGATCCCTTCTGGGTGGGCGGGGCCCACCACCACGCCTACTTTGGTCAGCATAGTATGGCCGGACAGATAGCAGCAGGAGGACATGCTGCTGCAGCAGATGCCGCTGCAGGAGATGGAGCGACCAATCGACGAATTTGGCAACCGTGGTTTGATGACGATGGTACCTTAAAACTATTCATTTCCCCGTATTCTCCGTCTGCTACTCTTAAGAATTAGATTTTATAGTCATTGTTATTATGAATATAGTCATTGTTATTATGAATATATTCATTGTTACTATTAACTGAATAATATGAAACTAAATGTGAAATTTCTTCTTGTATTGTTATCAGAGGAACGGAAGAATCGCCCCAATTCGGCTCCGTCGTCGTCGACATCATCGTCATCCTTGTCAAGTACAGCACCTGAACCTCAGCGGAGCAGCACTTACTCCGCCAAACATTTACCCACGAAATCGCGGAAAGAGCAACGCAAAGCAGATCGAGGTTTGCTAGAGACTCGGCCCCGGCATACGTCCGCACCCCCTCCTCCTTACTCGTTACCGAAACGTGAAGTAGTTGCAGTTAATGGACACAAAAGTGCTGATTGTGTGAAAGAGCTCAGAGGGGGCCACGAACGGATGGACGAACAGATTGGGAGTGAAGAAGACGAAGACTATGAAGCACCTTTGGATATGACCACACAGGCCAGACGAAAATCACCCACGCCGTTGTCGCGACCTTTCGGTTACCCTTTGCCGCCACCTAGGCCGCCGTCGTACCCCGCCCATTTACCACGCCCCTCGGTCATCACCTGTTTGACGGAAAATGGTACCAACGACCGGGCGACCACTACTTCAGGACAGCTTCGAACTGGGCGCCGCGACACAACTTCACCAGGTAAAAATATAACGGAAAGAACCAAAAAAAAAAAAAAGAAAGGAAAGACATGTTTTCTGCGTTGTCGGAAATTGGAAGGTAGGCGACAGGAAACGAAAGCTATTAAAAGCGCTTGGGCCTAAATGGCCGGCCTGCATCTTGTTCTTGAATAACTTACAAGCTTGAAGAGTTTCACTGTAAACTAAACTTTTCCAAATCCCTGTTCTTTTAAAAGATTTACTTTCTATTCTCCTGTTTCTTCTAAATGGCACAGCAATATTATAGGATTGGAGAGCTTCTCGGGCAAGGAAAACGTTTGAGTGTCGTGTTTCGGCGGGAAATTCTTTTCTAGGCCGTTGAAGAGCTAAATAATGGGGGCTGTAGCTTTTTGATAGACCTAACGGCGAGGTCACCTGTTTTCCTCTGTAGAAATCGCCTGGGAGCCATTTACCTGCGCGGTGTAAGTTAGGTTTCCAGATTCGGAGGTGTATATATATATCCATCTGTGTGTGTATGTGTATGTGTTTGACGATGAGCCCCAAAAGGGAGAGAGAAAGAGAAGAGAGACCACCTTTTTACCTTCCGTGCATCTGGCTCTGAAAAGAAAAACCCTGGGGTTTTCGGTTCAGCTTTTTCTTAGCTTGACGGTCCAATTTCTTGGGTGCTAAGTTCAGGTAAAGCACCAGAAGAAACCTTAGAGCAACAGGTGGATAGGAGAAAACGAACCTCGGTTGTACTGCGCATCTAGGAACTCACCAAAAGGCAAGCCAAGAGGTGCTAAGTCCTCCCTTAAAACCCCCAAGTTTAGCGGGTATCAGGTCCCTCAGAATGATCAAAACCAGATGAGACGAAAAACGGAGAAAATATTACCTTTGTCCAGGAAGGATAGGTGAGCAGATTGGAAGGGATGTATGGGACCGTGTAGAAGATCCTCAAGAGAAGAAGAAAAGTGCAAAGACCTATACGCGAGACGAACAAAATCCGCCAGACTCGTGACTAGACAACAAGCATGTTTACGTCGCCGCTAGCTACACAATTGCACATATGCTTAACCTAACCTGGCCAACACTCGGCCTCCTGTTTAGCCCCCCTCGACCCGAAAGGTCTGCAGGTAGAGATGGTTGTTTTATACACCAATTTAATAGATGCCATATGGCCCAATGGCCAAATGTAATGCAAATCCTCCACTCCCTTTGCAACGGGGCTATTAAAGACCGGTTTAGACATCGTATGTATACATCATGACCATCTTTGTGTCCTATCTTTTTTTTCTTGCTTTTTTTTCTTCTCTTACCCTTTTTTTGGGCGAAGAAAACTTGCAACCACGAAACATTCATCGACGGTTCATTCATCCACGCAACACAGCGTAGCGTTTCCTTCTTTTTTTGTCCCATAATTTATTTTTACCTTTTTTTTTGGTACTGGGGGGCGGGAAGTTTTCATCGTGTCCGAGTGGACGGGGGGAGGTAAGGGTGTGGGGGGTTAGGGGTACCAGAAGAGGGAAGGAACGACCACAAAGGCAAGGCGAAGGCCTTTCATTTGCATATACGGGAACAAGGCCGTAGCCAGAAAAGATGAAAAAGCAAAAGCCCTACAGCTTCCGCCGACCTTGGCTACCTGTGCCAGCAAAAACCCTTGGTGCTGTTATATACCTGCGTGATTAAAGGAAGACGAGAAGAGAACGAGCTTTTTCGAAACGCGGTATAAAGCGAATTGAACGTTCAAGAAACCTGTTGAAGAAAACCTTACGGCACTTGGGAGAGAATGAAGTAAAGTTTTGGCTAGTTTTTATTGAGTTTTTTTTTATCTTTTTCTTTCTTTTCTTAGGGGGTAAGAAAGAAACTTACGGCTTCTCTTAATGAGAATAACCCCGGTTTCCTTCTTCTAGGCTTGATGGGAATTAGTTTTCCTATAGCTTAGGGAGCAAGGTTGTTTGAGGGGGAGAAAACTCTAGGTCTATAAGGTCTACCTGCCGTATGGCGTTTTTCTGCTAAGCGAGGGGAGAGGGGGAACGATGTTTGAAATAGGTCAAGAAATTAGCAATGAGTTGCTAGATTTGGCGAGGCAATGAACCGTCAAAACGGTGGCTTCCGTTGAGATTTATATTTATATTTTGGGCGAGTTTATGAGCGTGGGAGAGAAGACTATTTGTATTTGTGACTTGGAAGGAATACTTAATGAACATTTCTTGTCCTTTTTTAGGTGTATGCGATTCTGTGATTGACGAGCATTTCCGGCGTTCCTTGGGAGATCGTTATACACATCTGTTTGCTTCGTCGGGGTCCAGTTCAGAGGGCGAAACTTCCAAAAGTCCAGCACGTCCTGGTCAAACGTCTTCCCCCAACCTCAATGTTACAGGGCTCTCAGGTAAGAATGATTAAAGGAAAGAAAAAAAAATCTGTTCTGGTTCCCTTAAATTTTACCTTCCTGGCATTTTTTTATGTAATGGGTCTAGTAAATCCTTTTCTTTTCTCTTTACAAGCAGTTGATGACCATTTTGCCAAGGCTTTGGGAGATACGTGGTTCAAATTGCAGCAAACTCAACCAAAGGACAGTGAAGGAGAAGCCATAAATAGGACCACAACAGCTGGTCTATTGTTTTCGGCATAGTGACACTTGAATTGTTAAGGGATCAAAAAATGTTGGACTTAGCGAAAGGTTAACACGACTTTAAAAAACAAAACAAAAAAAAATTACATGTCTCCGTGGAAATTAGTTCATTAAATACCCAAGCCGTCGGTGTGTTTGTGCAAAGCGTGGATTCCATCAAAAGCTGTTGTATTTAAGAAGACGTTCCAGCGTGTAATTAACTACATAAGAAAGAAAAATCCCAGCAACGTGTACATAATTCCTAATCCAAGACGGAAACGGTTTCAGTTGCTTGATTGTCATCACTCTCGTCGTCGCTAACTTCCCATAATTCCATCTCGCCAGATTCCTTGTGGAGCTCCTCCAATCCCGTAATGGATTCCAGCAATGCGGGATTGTTGAAGGCCTGGATCAAGAAGTCGTTTCCATCCTCCTTATACTTGGCTAATATCTGCGGCGAGATAAATCAGTAATCTTGAAACGTATAGTACCATGCATCTTTTCACTACCTTTGGCGAGCAAGCGGTGCAAGCATCGTAAGCTTCCGTAGCCGGGGTGATGATTTGTTGGCGTGACAGAAAGCCTCGGACGGAATGCGGCACCAGCCCCAAAATACTTTGTTCATCTTCTCCTTGCTCAATATCTGCTGGCGCGGCTCCCCTATGCATATCACAAGGGCACAATCTCGGTTTAGTCCTTGAACAATGTGTAAAACGCAAACGTCTTTTACCGTAAAGGATGTTGCAGAACGGAAATGAGCAATTCAACGACCAACGCGGAAGCCATAAGTGAAACGCCAGGACGGGTTACGGTGCACTGTTGGTCCAATGTCCGGTCTCGGGTTGACTACAACCGTTCTTTTTAGATTGGTTTCCTTTCTTATTTCCAAGAAAAAAAAAACGCTTAGAAAGTATTACGTCTCCTGGAGCGACTACATCCATGCAGAAATAACAGCCGAGTTGATGTCCAGAGATAGCGCCTTTTAGGATGCCTGAAGACGTCGACGCCGGCGTATTGTTCGATTCGAAAGGCAACCTGTAACCGTGACGCATCACCAAGTACGAGTCAAACCCCAATGCTGCGTTCATGACCAACTGCATGCGGAACCACAGGTAAAAGAAAGAGATAATAATAAAAGTTAGGCTATAATCATACTTTGCCATAGTAGGCTCCCAGCATGGTAGGCAACCAGCGGCTTTCGCGGGTGTCGGTGAGGAGGAAAATGACATCGTGATCTTGGATGAGTTCGGACAATTGCGCCAAATCCTTTTGAACAGCTGTAACTTGCTCCGGAATCACCAGGTGGCCCGGCATAGGAATCCGCAAGTTTATGCCAGTGCTTTGCTAACAACAAACAAAAGAAATACACAAACGAATGTGCGTAATGTTTTATAAGTTTCAAGTTAAGTTTTATTTTTTTCTGTGAGTAAAATTGAATTCTTCATTTACCACGCCGGGGAAAACGGCCGCAAGTCCATCGGCAGCAGCTTGGGCTTTAACTTTGCCTCCGTTTAAACAATCATTGAAAGTAAACAAGCTTTGGCGAACTGGATTTGAATAACTGACGTGACCGTGGTCCACGAATGTAATTTTGCGTAAGCCCCAAGCCTTTTTGTTGTTTTGTATGTAAAAACAAAGAATGAATCAATCCTTTTTATATAAGATCTTTTAGAAAATACCATAAGCAGTCTTGACACATAACAGCCCAAAGTTCCCGCGCCTATTATTAAGCATTTTGTAGAATGTAATATCTCGAGGTTTAATGTAGGCAGTAAACGCCATTTCATCAGTTTCAAGTTTAAATCCACTGCAGATTCTGCTAATCTGTCAATCATTAATCAATCACCTTAATCATTACGGTAAAACAGAATTTTTGTAAATACTTATGAGGATCCATAGTTTTACTCAAATCAATTCGGCGAGGACCCATTTTGCCCTTCTCATTTTTTTCCCATCCGATGCACTTGGGTGCTGCATTATGCGCTTCAATGCGCAAATTGAACGCAGGGACTTCGGCGTGAACTCGTAAGAGCAGGCTATGACAAGTACTGCGAATTCCGTCACGTGTTATATCACGCCAACATAATACGGAAATCTTCGGCAAGCAACTGGGCCTATATTGCCAGTAATAGAAAGCGTTTATAGACTTTAGTATTATTATTTGTTTACCAATGGTAGGCAACTAAAGCTAACAAGTTCCGTAAAGGCCATCCCGGGTGCTTATCCAGCGTTGAGGGATCAACGAAAGCTAACCACACTTCCTTTTCTTCGCAAGTTTCGGCACATAGGACAGGAAGCTCTTGCAGCGCATAAATTTGGAAAACATCGTCTTGTACGAAAACAACAAAGTATCCTTTGGACACAATGTCAGCTGCTGAGTCAATAGCCTTTTCAAGAGCTAGTCTCTATGCTTCAAACAAAAAATCTAGTAAAACATCCTATGATCGTATTTTGTTAAAAGGTAAATCAACCTGAGATTCGGTCGTTTTCTCTTTTAGCGCTAAGGGATCTGAGATGAGGTTCACACGCTCTGGGAAAACCAGGGCAGGGAAAGCAAACCAGTAGTAATAATGGTACTTTTTTAGGTCCTAGTAATTAGAAGCGGATAGTAAAGGCGACAAATTGAGGTTGTAACGTAGTAAATGTAATGTACTGTGTAAGTGAAGAGCAAAAAGCGAGACAATAAGCTAGGGTCCAAGATAGCACCGCCGGAGGTGATGTCAAACCAGATTTGGTGACCCAAGCTTTCAATCAAAGCGGTTTTATCACACTCCTTGAAGGTTTCTAGTGTGTTTTTGTTATGAAGTACCCCTTGGCAAGATAAGGACCCTTTTGGAGCCAGCCCAGCCCTATATACACAAAAAGAGTAGCAAAGTCTTACCAATATTACAGAGCTTTCTCCAGTGTAATTACGGGTTGAAAGAGCTGTAATCTATATTGAAGTGACTCGGAAGAGCTGGGGCAAGGGTATTTGAGTAATAGCCCCAGATCGTGACAGGCTGGTCATCTAGAGCGTAAACGTCCAGTTTTAATTGGGAAAGATGATGCCAGAAGGCGACGTCAATAGCAGAGCTAAATGGCACATACTGCAATAAGCGAACGTCAGATTTCTCTGTGTCAGACATAGCGTAATTGGATAGTATCTATTATTTTAACGTCCACTTATCGCAGCACTTATGAAAAAAATAATAAAAGCAAACACAACAGGAGAGTCGGAATGTATACAAACAAAGTAATATACTCTTATCGTAGGCGATAGATGACACTTGCATCTCTTTGGCATATTTTTCTTACTTTTTCTTAATGCCCTAAAGGTGGCGTTGTGAAGCTCTTTCAATTCAAAATAAATTTTTACTTTTTTTGTAACAAGCCACGTGCTCGTCTATGAAAACAGCAACCATGATAACAAGAAACCTGATCAGGAAAAAACAATTCGATTTCATCCTTGTACTTGATTTTGAAGCTACATGTGATCGTCGCCCTATGCCAGTACAGGTAAAAAGTATGTTATTTCGTTGCGAGAGCTTATAACTTTAAGAATCATGCTATAAGCATGTCTGATTATAGCAATTATATATTGCAGGAGATTATCGAATTTCCGGTGCTGAAAGTTAATACTAGGACCCTTTCCATCGAGTCGAAGTTCCATCAGTATGTTCGCCCTACTGCCTTTCCCCAATTGTCTGATTTTTGCACTGGATTAACCGGAATTATACAGGTATAATCCAATTACAAAAAGCGTGCTTACTTTTATGACTGTTTATATGCGCAGGATATGGTAGACGACCAGGCTACGCTTCCTGAAACGCTCGAAAGTTTTCATAATTGGATGAAGCTAGAGGGACTGGTTGATCCTGTTCAACACAGTTCTGTTTTTGCCACATGCGGTGACTGGGATTTAAAGGCCATGTTGCCTTCCCAGTGTAAACACTTGGGCATCCCAGTTCCTTCCTATTTTCAGTCCTGGATCAATGTGAAGAAGGTGCCGTGAAAGAATGACATTTTAAAATCCTAACTTGGCCCTAATGGTATTAAAACCTTAAAGGTCTTCGCCCAAGCGGCCAAATTCTATCCGCGCACATTACCCGACATGCTTTCCCACCTACAGTTACCGTTTCAAGGCCGTTTGCACAGTGGCATAGGTAAATGAAAACGGAACCTTACTTCTAAAATATCACCTTATTAAAATATTACTAGACGATTGCTACAATATTGCGCAGATTTTAAAAGTTTTGGGCGAGCAAGGAATTACCCTCGAACCCACATCCTCCAGCACCCCCATTGTATCACAGTAAAAATCTTCCTCTTAGTACGCGAAAAATGGGAATGGTTTGGCACCAACCCGTTCTAGCCTTGGCTTTCAACTTCGGAAGCGTAAATCAACCGGAGAAAATTCTCTTAGCTCTCCAGAAATGGTCCGGTATTGTCAAGACCTAATCAAGTGTAACAGGATTAGTTGGAAAGCTGCTCCCACACCCACCTTTTTACTCACCTGCTTAGCGCAAAAGGACCGTGAAAAATGTTACAATAAAAGGTTATATTTTTATCAACCTCTCTTAGCCATTTGTGTATTATTATTATCATCACCCAAGTTTCCTGGTCATGCCAGCCTGCTTTTGTAGGTGGCGGCCTGCTTCATTAGTGAAGTGATGCATCAAGTCTTTGATGTAATTATTACCAGTCAAGCCCCTGGGAAAAGGTACCCGGAGACCCCCTACGGCTTTGCTAGTAACTCCCAGGTCCCCTGGCAGACAAACACCCCAGGATCCACCGTTCGGAAAACATGCTTCTTGTCCACTTCGCCCCGAACTTTTCAGGTAGAAAAGCTTTTTTCCCTCCTCCCCCTAAAAACCTGCCATCCTCAACATCCCTGTTAGAAAGCAAATCCTCTTGTAGCTCTCTTCAAACTGCTACGTTCTTCTGTTCATCAAGTTATTCAAAAGAGTGGCTGCTTATGCGTTTCGGGGTACAGACTGGAAGGGTTCTGCTTTTGCTAAGCAAACCTCGTAGTCTTTGCGTGTTTTGCAGGCAGACCAAGCACGGAATGATCAATGAAATAGCCCTCGGGCCACAGTTACCTTACGACCGAATCAGCCACTAACCTCCTAATCCCTATGCTAATCATTCACATGAAGCATTAACTGGGGAGATAATTGAAGAAACCTCAGCACCTTAGCTTAGGCACTGGAATGTTCTTATATGTAAACTTGGAATTGGCGAGATGGGGCGAGATGATGAGATCACAAGGCGGCGATAATAAGGTTTTCGGTTTTGGGTCCAGTCTTAAACTTCACCTTTTGCCAACCAAACAGGTAAGAATACGGTAGATATGGACATGATCTTTATATTTTCCTTTACGCGAGTTGCCCTTTAGTCAAACCTACGCCATCATCTTGTATGCTTCACCCCTCTGCTTATACTTTTGTTTGACAGGATAATGACCTCTCCCTTTTCCCAGTGGGTTTTGCAGCGGGAAATACAACGTGGCAATTTTTGCGTTAACGCTCAACATCCTATGTAATAATGGAGCCAATCTGCCGTGTCTTACTTTATTTACTGGTGGATATGTAAATGGCAGCGGACCAAATTGGTAACGGAGCAGTATGTATCTATCCGTGGCAGATGTTCTATTATATACTCAACTTCATGGGGTGTGTTATATATTTTGGTCTGTTTCCATCCGTGGAGGGGGAAATCTAGAACTATGGCTCAAGTAGAGAGAAGAGAGCGAACTCGTTTTCATGGATTATTGATTGAGAAGGTCAACACACGCAACGTTACAGGAAAAAAACAAATTCAATAAAACTCTTTCGGAAACTACTAAAATATGGTTTATAGTTATTGCGTTTACTCAGGGTTTTCTTTTTATTCCTCTGCGTTTTGCAATGTCGCCTTAAATCCTTCTTATGCTAATATGTGTATAGTCTAACAAAGGAGTGGAAATCCCCAACCAAGCAATCGCGATTTCCTGTCGTGGTATGTCCCCATAGCGAATGTATTTGTCCGTGCATTCCGACCACTCTTTTTCATTATACGTTCTCTTATTCTTTTTGCGAGATAATGCATAAAAGCGGTAATTATTATGCCACCCACCTCTCGTGGAAAGGGAAGCCGAAAATTGAGGGTGGTAACTGGCAAGGGTCATTTTTGTGTGGCTGCCGGATATTCTAGAGAAGCACGGCCCGGGGGTAGGCAAGCAACGCTGTGCGAGAGGTGACCGGACTTGCTAGGCCAAAGCCCGGGCCAGATTTTTGGCATTTTGTGCGCACGGCAAGGCTCCTCTGTTCAGTTGTTCATGAGTCGCCGGAGGGAGAGGGTGGTTAGTGTGGATCAAGAGAGACGGTCATGTTGTGCGACCAAGATTTAGTGTCAACAAGGTAAATATTTACAGCTTTGTTTGTTTATAGTTAGTGTAGTTTCCAGGTCTGGTCTTATCCTTACCTAACCATAAATATTTCACAAAGTAGGGGAATATAGTTTCTCTTGTTTACACGTGCGAAGCTTCACGTACAGACAAGGGGGTGTTAAAGCAGTGCTGCCACGAGACGAAGACGAGGCAGAATGTACGAAGTCATCGACATTTCAGATTACAGCAGTGTTAACTGGATCTCTTATCAAAGTCTCGGAACTTACATTTAACGCTTAGTTTTGATGATAATGTGTAGCCGTGGTGCGCGTCGAAAACAGCGCAAAAGTTTGGGCTCGCGAGCCAAAAACTTGTCTGTTTTTTGCGAGGAAATACAGTTTCTTTGTGTAGAAGCACGTGATGAATGTTGGCAAGCAGGAACAGAAGGGTTTCCAGCAGTCTTAGCTCTTAGGGTCGTTCGTAAATTCATGTAAAGTATAGGTAAGTTGTTCCAACAATGCCTTCCGTTTCCTGTATGGCGTGTATATATTTAAGTTGCAGTTTACCAGGACTCTCGTTTGTCTGGGTTTTCTGGTGCAGCATGTGAAGGGCTACTATTGCGTTTCTTGCTTAGAGCCTATAAAGGATGCGCCCCTGGCCTTGCACGTGAAAAACCTCCGTGGGCTCCTTTTTTGTACGGTCAAGAATTACATATAAAAAGACGACGCAGACCAAGAGCTGGCTATGGCAAGCTATATGGTGGTCGTATCTAGTAATGATGCTCGCCCAAGCAAAACCGATGTAGACGAACACAAAAGGGCTTGGATTTCGTGGGTAGGTTTTCCGCTAGCATAAATACTACTCATACATATGGAATTTTGAGGACACGTGGGTGGGAGTGTGACAAGACAGATTAAAACTATATTAAAAAATCCCCCGCCAAGCTAAAAGGAAGGAGTTTCCCCTGAGGTTTGAACTGCTAGGTCACCTATAGAAATCAATACTTTCCTTCTCAGCATTCCTAGTGTTGAGTGCGTGTGACATCCTTTCCTTGTTGCAAATGTGCTAATTGTTGCCTTTTTTCTGTTCTCATTGCAGGCAGGAAAACCAGTTTACCCGGAGTTGGGGAATCAAGACTGACGGATGCGCTACAGTAGGAGACAATTTAGAAATCGTGAAAACTGTTCCGCGTATGTGATCGGATTTCAAGAAGAGGGAGAAATCATCTTGGGTAGAAATCATAAGCTAAGGAGAGTTAGTCACTGCCAAAACGTGAACAGTATACGTGGGAAAGCAAACACTTGGACGCATTGACAACAGGTCTTGCCTTTCCAGATAAGAAATATGGGGTCACTACGCAATTACCCACGTGATAGATATATCATGGAACCTGCGGAAGCCTTATTGCCGTCTGCGTTGCTATCTTCCATGCCAGCCTTTATGTCCGTGGGCTTAGGACACGCCCCTTTAACTCCACCCACCAAGCCCACGCCCCCGCTTGTCGCTCCAGAGAATACCAAATGTGATCCTTTAGGAAACGTTTCCATGGATTCAGGCATCGCTGGCTTACGAGACCAAGGCAGCGCATCTCCGCCGAATTGGCATCCTGCAAACCACGCCCATTCCCCACGTTCACCAGCCATCGTGCAACCGCGTATGGCCAACATTAATAATAACGTCCATGCCAGCCACAAAACCACGTCTTCCAGGGACAAGGAATTGCCCGAGTTTATCGTGGATCGAATCACGCGTACTACATATCGTAAAGGGAAATTTCTGGGCAAGGTAAATATAAAAATATGAAAAATAAAAAAATGAAACAAAAATTTTAAAAATAGAAAAACTCTAGAAACTTGTTGTAGGAGTTGATATGCAATCGTTTAGCTTTCCCATGCCCTTCTTTTTGTATAGTATTTTTTTTTCTTTAATCTGAGAGTAAAAGAGAACAAAGAAGTGAAGCGTGAAACCAATTTATTGGAGTCGCTTCTTTTTTTTCCTTTTTTATCGGAGCTTCACGAGCGTTTGATTTGCCTAGTAAGCTCTGTACAGCTCTGTTCGACCCGTGTGCCCGTCCTTCCCTTCCCGCAGTTCAGGATATCAATCGATAAAGGAAGCCCACGCACTGCCTACGTATTGCCGTATATATATTTGTATATAACTTGCGTCGTAAGCACCTAAGCAGGCTATATCGCAACCTTGTCCCCTTAACCTTATCACGTAGATCGTTGGTTCAATATGCATAACGCAGAGGATGCGTAATTTGGACGCGCGGGATTTTTGCCATAGTTGCAAGGTGCTATAGCGAGATTCCGAGACGAAAAACTTGAAAGCTTGCTTGAAAGTCAAGCTTTGCAACAGGAATCTGCATTCTTGGGGTATCGTCACTTCCTTTGTCTCGCGGTGCCGGGGTATGCCTTATACAGTCTACCCAAATCTGTCGGTCGTTGCTTCGCTATGTTCCCTGATAATAAAAGGCAAAACTGGCCCTTGTCCAGTCCTGTCCATGGAAAGTCCACGGAAATCGAGAATTGAGCTTTTTAAAAACCTGCAAGCCTGGACTTGCACCTATTCTTTTCTCATCTCTTCCATCCTTTTAGAGCCTTCAAAAAACCTGTAAACTTTTCAAACCGTATAGACTACAGATAGAGTTTCTTCTCGACAAGCCTTGTTCGGCTCTTTGAGATGTGAAAAAAAAGGTAAAAGGGCAGGTGAGAGATGAGAGCGAGAGGCGAACATTTTTACAAAACGATAGTCATGCGTGACGCATAACTTTCAACTTTGGCAGTCCAACAACAGCGAGGACCAGACTGGGCCCTTGCTCGGAAGAAAACAAAAAATTACAAGTCATTAGCATAATTCCTACAGCTATTTTGAAACTCTATAGAGCCTCGTCTGTCGCTTTTTACGCCAGTCTACCCCAGCCGATTTTTCTAATTGATATACCGTCTCTGGAATGGCACAATTCACAAAATCCCCCCGCTTTGGGCTGTTAAGTCCAGAGAGAAACTTTGTCTCTTGGCAGCTTTTGCTCACCCATCCGATCTTATAATTGATACGCCAGTCCCTCTAAATCATGGAATTCTTAGCTTTGAGAAAGAAAGAGTCCAACACTGAGGAGACACGACGAAAAAGTTGGAATCTCTCCGGCTCTCCCCTCCCGAAAAGAACCTGTTTTGCGAGAAACTGGCAAGAAAAAGGCACGAAGGGGAGCTTATTGCGGTTTTTCATTAGAAGACACCGAAGTTGGTCTGGTCGAGAGAAGCAGATGGAAAAGGCTACCTGTTTTGTCTTCCCAAAGACCGACACGACCGAAAACTGGACGGAGTGGAGTGGCCGGGGTAGGCGTGGCTCCCGGGAGACGAACTTTGTCTTCGTAAGCTCCTTTGTTCCCGTAAAAGAGGGAGAAAAGACAAGACCGCTGACCCTTTTGGTTGCCCATAGGCCAAACCTTGTGGCCTGCAGCAGGAAGCCTGGGCTGTGGTCATTTAAATCTTAAAAGTCTTACAACTCTCTCCCCACTTGCCAGATAGATTTTTCAAGGTTTTCTTTTCCCTCCCCCTTTCGTTTCATCGTGTTCCATCCCAAGCTTACCCAGGGCTTTTTGAAGTTTTAATTTTTGATAAGAATTGTTGTAATTTTTTAGGGTTATTAAAGTAAGAGGAAAGGAACAGGAAGGCCCATCAATTGTACAGTCTTTTAATAGTTTCTAAAACATGGAGCTTAAAAGGCAGGCAAGCAGGTGTCTGCGTGACCGAGCTAATTAACTGTTCTTCCAGTTGTCTCGTTTCGTTTTCGGGAAGCCCGAAAGCTGAGCAAGGATGGCAAACTGGAAGTGTACGGTGTCACACGTGGATGCACAGGTTGGAGCGTCAGGTGGAGTCTAGGGCCAAAATTGGAGACGAAGAGAGCTTTATGGGGGGATAACCACAACAGCGAACACCAAGCGTGGGACCGGAAGTTATGATTTTAAGAATTGAGAATGCAAGCAACAGGAGCAAGAGCTTTAATGTTATTTTTTAAAAAACAGACGTAAATTCTTAAGTGGGAAGGAGTCGAGGAAGGATGTTCATGGTGGTCAGGGTGATCCAAGGGTCAATTGCCGGTAATGACTAATTAACAAGAGCAACGAGCTTTAAGGCTCCTGTATACCTTAGCTTGATATAGGCGAACAACTTTTTGTTAAAACCAGTACATCTCGCGTAAAAATTCTTTGACTGTAAGGCTGAGCATAACTAACAGCTACTAGACAAAAGTACATCTTTTTCCAACTAATAATAAGTTAGGAACATGCAAAAGAAATGTGCACCTATGTGAAATACGTTGCCTAAATATATGTCCTTTGGTTGTGCACTTGACGTCACAAGTAGTTTTCAAATAATCTTGTTCCAAAATATTCGATGACTTGAGTTGGGGGCATTGTGCTGCTACAGCAAATTGTGATGACAAGTTGTACTTTTCAGAAGCTAAAATAAGCCTAGAAACTTTGCCAGCAATTAGTTATATGTTGACTTTCTTACACAAGGCTTTCGCAAAAACAATAACAAACAGCAGTGCCATCTGTGACTGTTTCGTATCAATAAGCTAAGGTGTACGGGAGCCTTAATGTTATTTACAAAAAACAGGTGTAATTTCTTAAATGGGAAAGAAGTCGAGGAAGGATGTTCATGTTGGTCAGAGTGACCCAAGGGTCAATGGCAACTACTAATTACGTGTATTGTTATTTTTGTTTGTTTTTATTTAGGGAGGATTTGCGCGAGTGCACGAATTGACGGATCTCACCACGGGGCGTATATATGCCGGGAAAATAATCCCGAAAGCCCGCATTACCAAACCGCACCACCGAGACAAAGTAAGTTAATCATTCAACCCTTATATTCTTTATTTTAAAATTTTTTTCCGAGGGGCTAAGTAACGTGATAAGGGTGTGCAAGTGGAAGACGAGTATGTAGTTAGCAAAGGGGCAAAGCGGGGCAAAAGTTGAAAGAGTATGGGGGAGACTAGACTAGACAAGTCACATCTTGAAGAAATGGTTCCTTTACCACTCTCCGTACACGCTATGAATCGTAGGCGTGGGAAAGTTCGAGAACTTGAAGGGGGGTTTGCGGAGCACGATCTTTTTTTTTCGTATTTTACTTTTGCCCCCGGTTTGAGTCGAGGTAGAGAAGGGGGGCTCAAATGGTTTTAAATGGCTTAAATGGGGTTAAACTTTGGTAACAATACACAATAGCCGAAGCCCTTTTCAGCTTTTCAGGTTGCAGTAGTGGGTGGTATTCAAGAGCAATCAAGCAAGACCGCATTGATTTGGGGTAACAGTTTAGTTATGTTCTCCACTGGGGAATTTGAGGATTTTTCTGGAAAGTCAAGACCGACTAAGAAAAATTCTAAATGCGGGTTGTTTTGGTTGACCATGGGGGTTCGCTTTTAGGAGATGTGGGCTGGGGCGAAGAGATAGAGATAGAGCGCCGAGGACGAAGAGCTTTAAAAAGAAGCACTGCGGGAGACTGCTTTTATATATTTCTCCGCGGAGGGAAAAGAAAAACCAAGATGAGGCTGTTGGCATAGCAACCAAAGTGTCTATTTCCGTCTTCGTCTTGGTTGTCTAAGTCTCGAGAACTTTGGTCGATGCGTACGTGCTAAAATGTCACACGACAGATCACACACTACGAGATGGCTCTTTTTGGGATGTTTCCATTTTTTTTTATTTTTTTTTTTGGTGGGGGTTACTTCTTATCTTCCCTACTGTTCGGGCCATAAAGCACATGTGCAAGCCATCGTTTTTTGGAAGGCGAGATGTCTGGGCAAGATGCCCGGAATCTTTCATTTTCATTGCCAAAGTTATATGCGACGAATAAGAACCGATAAAAGCAAATAGTAGCTTTTCAATGACCGTTTCTTTTTGTTGGCACGTTTTCACCCAGATCGTCCGGGAGATTGAGCTGCACCGTCCGTTGGTCCATCCCCACGTCGTCCGTTTTTACCACTGCTTTGAAGATGATGATAATGTGTATATAATCCTGGAAAATTGTCCCAGCAAGGTATAATTACGTTTGTATCGAACGCAAAAAGGGGTCCAAATAAGGCCTCCACAACATCACAATGAAATGGTTATAAAACGAAAGTTTTCTTTATGGTGTACGTTTAGAGTTTGGTCCATGTGATGAAGCACCGAGGCATGCTAACCGAGCCGGAAGTGCGCTATTACATTCGCCAATTAGGAGAAGGCTTACGTTACGTGCACCAATCCGGCGTTGTACATCGTGATTTGAAATTAGGCAACATGTTCCTGTCCCAAGATCTCCAAGTCAAGATTGGCGACTTTGGTCTCGCTGCCCGCAGAGATCCCCAAGCTAAAGTGTAAGCTATTTTATTTTCTAATATTTTTTTCATGTTTCTTTTGATAAAACTTTGGAGTTTTTTTGTTTTATTTTTTAAGTCCTTGCTATGGTTCATACGATTTACATAAAACGAGAGGCTGGACAAAGTCCATGGGAATGACATTTTGTAACGAAAAGATTATTTTTGTCCGACACGCATAAGGCAAAGGACATACCAGCAGTCTGAAAGACCTTTTACACAGGTAGTTGCAAGGCTTGTGATAAAAGAAGGGAAAAGTGGAAAGGGGAGAGTGAGAGACAGACAAGACATGCTATGGCTATCAAAGTCGAGGAGGAGGGAAACTCTTTTATCCATCAGACACGAGTAAAAGTCGCCTTGGAGGCATATACAAAGAAATTATGCGTAGTTTCTTTCCTGCGGATTAAGTACCTAATTTACACCTTTTTTCTTTCGTTTGTAGGACAATCTGCGGTACGCCTAATTACATCGCTCCCGAAGTCTTGAATAAGAAGGGTCATGGTTATGAAGCTGATTTGTGGGCCATGGGGTGCATCATGTAAGTGAATTACAATTAAGGAGCCCGTATACCGTAGCTTATTGATGAGAAAGAGTTACAGATGGCACTGATGTTTGGTATTGTTATTGCAACAGGTTCTCATGTTAAAAATCCAGAGGTTGAAACTGACACTAGCGTGTCCTATTGTTGCAAAACGTTCTCCACGAAGTTACAAACGGGTGTCATTCAAATTGAAAAATTGGTATATGGATTGGAAATGCATTAGGTTAGGTTAGGTTAGGTTGGTTAACGATTCTCAACAACTTTCATTGATGAGAATCGTTAACACCTACTTTCTTTCACTCCATTAGCTGAAAAAAGTCTTTGTTCGGAAGTGACACACTAGTGTCATTTTGACAGAGGGATACATTACACCTATTTGTCACTACATCCGGAGAACGTATTGTGTTATTGTTTAGGTAACGTTTTTCGCATCGTTGCAAACTTCATTTGCATGTTGCTAATGTGTAAAAAAAAATTGCACTGGTTGTGTACTACCTGTTAGGAAGTTCAAGATTACTGTCAAGGAATTTTTTCATTAAATGTACTTTAAAAAAAAAAAAATGTTGTTCAGAAATTCCCCATGCTAACCGCCTATATCGAGCAAAGGGATACGGAAGCCTTAAAAAAAGGATTCCAAAACATTTTAACGCGACGCTCGCGTTAGAATTATACACACTAAAAAAAGCCATAACTAACGAAAAAAATGTTTTTGTTTAGGTATGCAATGTTAGTGGGGCAGCCACCATTTGAAACCTCCTCGTTGGAAGAGACATACCAGCGTATTCTGCACAACCAGTACCACCTGCCAAGCCATATCTCGCCAGCTGCAGCCCACGTCATTCGCCGTTTATTAGCGCCAAGACGGTCACAACGCATGACATTAGAGCAACTTTTGCATAGCGAGTTCCTCACGCAAGGCTTCTTGCCGACCACACTGCCCTCTAGTTCCACGCTAGTTTCGCCCACGTTTCCTCAGCCTCAGCGGGAGACAAACCTCCGTTCCGGTCACAGCCACGCCCACCTAGAGCGTGGTATTGAAGCGGGAGGGGGGCGGGACCGCTCTGAAAGCAGTAAGACTTGCGTGAACCGATCTCGTCCCGAGTCCTTGAAGGTAAGATAGCCGAAACAACAGTTTGAAATGAAGATGCTAAGAGGGGGGATGCTATTCCTGTTTGCAGTTAATGTCACCCAGCTCGAAGGAGAAGCTGGGACGGAGTCAAAGTCTTCGAGAAAGCAGTCAGAAGAAAGAAAGAGAGCGCGAACGAGAACGAGAGAAGGAGCAAGAAAAGGAGAAGGTGCAATTACCCGTTACGCTTAGGCAAAGACTGTCTTCCGTCATTTTGGGAGTGGGACGGGACCGGAGCCGGGAAAGGAATGTCATGACTGCCCCGCCTGTTTCTTTGTCCGCCCGGGCCTTGTACCAAGCCTTGGATGATTGCTTGTGCGTCGCGCCTCATGGTGTGTATAGAATGACGTTAACGGGTAGATGATGGGTAAGCAATGTATTCATTACCCCTTTTTTCTTTTTTTTCTTGGGACCTTATAGCCTTGTGCAATCCATCGTTAGCCCATTGCTCGCCTTTGTTTATATCCAAATGGATTGATTATTCGAACAAGTATGGCTTTGGCTTCCAATTGTCCGACCATACGGTGGGAGTTCTATTCAATGATGCGTGCAGGATCACTCTCGATTCGGATAGAAAGTATGAAAAATAACATTATATTGTTGAATAGACAAAAAAAAATTATAACCTGTTTTTGTTGATTTATTAGTCGCGTGGATTTTGATGACCGTGATGGATCAACGTCCAATTTCAATTACAATAGCCCTCCAGTAACCCTCAAATCGCGGAGCACGTTATTACGTTATTTCACGCAATACATGGATGAGAATTTAACAGAAGGAGGTGACAGCCAATCAGGTGGCAAGGAAGGCAGAAAGAAATCGGTGCATATGAAACGATGGGTGCGGACACCCAAAGCTATTATCATGCAGATGGATAATGGCACCCTTCAAGTAAGTTTTGGCGCGCTATTCTTTCTTTGTGATTTTGCAGGCTTTATTGATTGATTTTCTCACGGTTTCTTTCGTGTTTAGATCAATTTTTTCAAGGATCACACGAAGGTGGTGTTGTGGTGGAATCGCGATGGTTATAACGTGACCTATATCAACAGTGATCGCTTAGGTTCGACGTATCGTTTGGTTGATATCATGACGCAGGGCTGTGAGCCCTCCCTCAGGGAACGCCTACTTTACGCCCTTACAGTGCTCCGGGAATTCGCCGAGTTGGATCAAGTCTCCTCCCCAACTTCGCCACATGTTTAATTTGGGTTAGTTGAGCCTTGGTAGAATCAGAGTTGGTGTGCTACGTTTTCGCTCCTTGTGATCTCAATTTTCAGAGGGAGAAACAAAAGGCCAATCTGTAGCTTAACAAGTGGAAAGTGAGAAACGAAGAATGAAAATGAGCTCAAGGCTAGTGGTCCGAAGGAACTTGGGTGTTTCCGCAAAATCTAGAACTCGGCAATCGTTTAGTTTCATGAGGAAGACTGTATAATCAAGAAAGATCTCCGAATATCAAGGTGTGTTCAGAACGACGTGATGAAGTGCTTATCGTTTCAAACCTGTGGAAGAGTTGAAATAGTTGAATAGGAAAAGCAAGAGGAGCTTAAACTTTTGCCAGCGCATTAAGTGTTTTTCAATTGCATTTTCAAGAAGCCGTGATTCATTTAAGTTGGTAATTATGCTAGAATCCGAATAAGCCATTTGTGTTTCTGCTCAAGATTCAGTTAAGGTGGTAATATCTTGTGTGTTTTTTTCTCCCCTTTCTTGTTACCTCCTCAAGAATGTTCAGTTAGGGGGATGGGGGGATGTACGTGACCGAGACAGAAGAAGCCTTCGGTTGAAGACTTTTTTTTTTTTCGTTGGTGGCTAACTAGGGTGCTAGTCACGGTAAGCGCGGAACGAAATCGAATGCGTGTTCAGTTAGAAAACGTGGAAAGCAAATCTTCCAAATCGGGGCTTTCAGTTGACGGCAATTTCAGTTTTGCGTATAATTATAGTTTTGTTCTAAATTCTCCTATGTGATGATTTTGTAATAGCAAAAGTTTTCGTTTCAACTTTTTGATTTTTGAATGTCTTTCAATTTCATTGGGCTCACCACTATCCCCCTCATTCGTTCACATTTCCTTCATTTTATATTAACCCAGAAGCGCCTTGTTGGCTTGTTTCCGCCTCAAGATTCAGTTTTTCGTTTTGTTACCCCGTGTCAAACAGGTGAAATGGACCGACTGTCCGATTTGCCTTCTTTTTTCTTTTCCTTACCATTTGCGAGTAAGAAGCGTTCCCTCTTCATCTCCTAATTTCGCGTTTTGTAATTTTGCCATGTCCAACGCAAAGAACGTGCCTAGTAAATGTGTTTTTGGTACAAATTATGCAAATTAGCTAGTCTTGTATTGAGCGCAAAACCACACAACAGAGTCGTCCTACCTACACCCACCCTAAAGGGATAAAAAAGAACGCAAAAAAGCATGTTCGATTGAAAGCACTTGTGTTGTAAGGAAAGAACATTGCGTCTGGAGAAATAACATGAGAGAAAAAAAAAGACCACTTTCTTTCATTCAAACTACACCATGAGGTAGGACACAGACAAGGTACGAAAAGTTTCCAGTAAAAAGTGGCTTATACAATCCATTGCATTCAAAATACCTTTCAGTTGCACACACAGTACGTAAGACGAGCCAAGGGAAAGATAGATGGCGCAACATACCTTGTTTACATCAGTGGAACCTTGACCCAGCATGTTCAAAAGCACACGTGGCCTGGTCCACCGAATGTGGTTCCAAAATGAAAGAGCGAGTGAAAAAAGATTAATTGCATCTTAAATATCCAAATCCATGGCAAAATCGGCGTGTAAGTTGCTACAATGCTCAGGCAAGTAATGGAGTAATGCAGCACGGGAGCTACGGTCAGAAGAAATGAGTGTGTCCACTGTTCGAGTCCACATACGAAAAGGTATGCCTGAACTCTAGGTTTTTAAACAAATAATTAGTATGTATGTGAGCTTGTCAGCATCCAGTAAAAGAAGCTCATACCTTCTCCAACGAAGTGCAATTGTGGTCCCCTTCTTGGTAATGCACTCTCCAAAACTGCAGCAGTTTAAATAAGCTGGACATGACCTTGGAAAGTTTTTTTTTAATTTGAGTTAGCAAGTTTTTAGAAGATAAGACATGTTAGTACTTGTTGCGATGCTAAAACGTTGCTCATGTCCAAATCTACTCCTGGTTCTTTGACGGCCAAATCCGTGGGCAAGTACTCTCCTTGTGCTAAGGCTTGCAGGTATCTTGCTAGCGTGCCTTGTCTTTCTGCCAACATGAGGAGAATCAAGGCCGTATTTAAGCAAGACACGTTTTCCTATGAAAAATAACAAAAAAAGAAGAAAATTAAGCAAAGGGTTTAGTTACACGGCAACAAACAAACTCAAGTTTGAGAACGGTTTTTCTTACAAGAGTTAGCGTGTCGATGGAGATGGCCGAGACGAGACAAGCCAGATACTGTACTCTCCGTTTCATGTGCAGAAAGAGGGAGAAAAACTTGGACGTGGGGAGCGCATGGTTTATCCAGCTGTTGGTAGCATACCCCACACTGTTCAGTCCACCAGATACGGGATGCAAAAAATGATCCAGCGACAAAAACACGCTTCTTAAGAACATGTTCGAGTCCACTAGATTGGTATGTACCGCTGTTAAAAATCGTTGAATCTGTCCCACAAGAAAAGCGAACCCAAAAAAGAGCGACATTACAAACTGTTTCTATGTTTCTAAGGAGGGGGAAAACATACTTTGGTTTTTGCGTTGAGTATGGCATCGAGAAGACTGCAACCATGAACACTGAACCGTAAGACTTCACCCAGTAAATCAAAACTGCTCTGGACCACTTCACGTGACGGCTGTGTGGATGTGTTGGGCTCTTCCTCGCTGTCGCGCCTGTCTTCTTCGACGATGACAGCTACGATATGTTGCAGCAAACCGCGGTGAATGACAAAAACTTGATCCGCGAAGTTGCTGCTACCTCTGAGCCAACTTTCCACGGCTCTACATAACCAAAACCTAAAGATTGCAGTCGTTTTTTTTAGTTTACCAAGGTCGGAATTCAGTTTGCAGCTTTGCAGGCATTACCTGAATACGGACTTGACGGGTTCTTTGATTAGAACGTTAATAACTTTCGACAAGAGTCCACTGGTGCCTTTACAGAAAAGATTGCTAGAAAGTTGCGCATATTGCAACGCCGCACTGGTGGTTGAGGATTGCAATCGTTGTAATTCGGTCCATTCATTGGGGGAAAGCAACACGTGTTTGTACTGACTATGGTAGCAAAAATTGTGCACCAATCTTAGCAACTGGATTTTGAGAATCACTTCCTAGAAACCCAACCAGTGTCAGTTTAACTTTCAAAAGACCTTCAAGTAAAGAACGTACTGGACTACAGTTGCAGCTGATAATCTGTCCTGAGGCATGGCGATGAACTTGTTTCTTCCAGATAAGCTGATCAAACAAGTCAGAAATCCTGGGCATGAGTTTAAGCATGGCTAACTGCTCTTGGACTATGGGGCGCTGTTTCCCAGTTAGCAGAAGACTCAGGAGGTAAATAGCGTCGACGCGATGACTCAAATCTGTGCCTATCCAAGACATATTGCCACTGCCAGGAGGCCCACTAGTGCCTATGCTGTTGCTCCGACGTTGAGGGTTCATAGGTGTTGCTTCTTGCATGACTGTTTCCAAAACAGCTTAAGGAACAAAAAAAAAAAAACTTAGCCCAAATATCAGATTTTGCGAAACTTTTACCTTCAAGTAAGCCTTCCATGCCCTCCGAAAAGTCTTGTAGGCCTTGTGTAATATGTTCATCGATCCAAGATAACCAGTGGTCTGTTTCCACGCTCAAGGAAGGATAACGAGGCTCATCTGCAAAACGTAATACTACTTTCTTTAACTTTGCAACCTATACACTACGTAATCGTTAACTTGGCTATTCTTACATGGCAACCTACAAGCATAGTCTACTAGCCTCTGTAGAAAATGCGGCATGGATAAGACTAATTCTCGATTGGCACTGGGGACAGTATTAGGATCAGCTCCAGGGTATTGCAGTTTGTGGCGGTGCTGGGCCATAACTAACCAAATAATTACGTAAAAGCAATGCAACTACGACAACAAATTTCAATCTTACGGGAAGGTTTGTTGTCACATTCATCAAAGTCCGAAACGACCACGGCCAATAAGCGATACGTGTTGGCCAGTGCATCATCGTCCATGACTGTCAGTAATTTTTCAATATCATCTAGAAAAATAACTATTAGCCATACTCCAAATCAAAAATGTCAGAAATGCAGTTAACTAATGGAATTTAAAGGCAGAAGCTCTTTTCTAGCTAGAAGAAGGTGTTCTAGCAAGTCACAGGCCTTGGGGGCTAGTTTGGGACAGAACAATAAGCGGAAACACTGGTGAAGTAATGGATCACAATCAGAAAGCACCGTAGAACAGTCTGGGTCCTAGGAAATAGAAATTAGATTTGAGTTTCGGAATTTTATGGCCAATTACCAAAACGCTTAAACGCGACAGTATTTCAAGGTAAAGCTGCTGGATTTGCATGACAACGGAGTGAACTCTAGTATGATCGAGCATTGTGTCTGACGAAATGAGTAGAGTAGATAAGAGCGATAGTCCTCCTTGTAGTCTAAACGTTACGGCCATCTTTTCTACACGGTCTGAATCGGCGCGAGCTCCGAAAGCGTCCATTAGCATCGGATGAAAAAGCAAACCTTGTAAGTGCTAAAAAACGAGGTAATCAGATTTTTTTAGAGGACTAAAATAGATAGATTTTACTTTAAGAGCGTCTAGTAACACTTCGGGTAAAACTGACTCTATTCGTGTGGCTTGCTCTAACATTACTAGACTTGGTGCTAAATCTCCCAAGGGACCATCGCAGCGTTTTAGAAGCTCGATTGGAAGCTAAAAATGAGTAAGAATTAGGGCGCACTCGTAGTAGCGATATAGACATAGATTACTTGCGAGACTGAGGTGTATCCTTTCCCTGAAGACTGTAACGAATGGCAGAAGTTCACAACCAAGTTTTGTGTTGAACCTGAAGTAAGACGTTTCCTGTACGCACAATGTGCACTGGATGCCATGATTATACAAATTGAATGATAGCTGCTCAGGGTGTAATTGGTCTCGTAAACGTAAAGCAAGTGGGTCTTCAGTCACTAGTGCGATTCTTCACAGGGACAATGGCAGACGTTGAAAACTTGTTTCGAAGAAACGACAGGTTCGGAGCTTATAAAACAAAATCTAAAAAGAAAAAAGAGACGAATAGAATTAGTTTGTAATATGCAAAATGACCCACTAAAAACGTGATCTAAATTATTCTGTTTTATATTTTTGTTCGCTAGTTTTTAGGTACATATCTAATCAAAATCTCCTTTCGCTTTGTCCTTGTATTTTATGTTAATCGCAACTTACAAGAAAGGTGACGGAAGATTCGTTTTTCACATCAAGTGTTGGCTCTTGATAACTTCAATAACACAACGTGGACGTGCCACTTTTTTTCTTTTAGTCACTCTTTTCCCAACTTACCTTATCCCTGCCTGTTCAGTAAAAAATTACGTCGTAAAGCAGGCAATTATTTGCCCCAGGAAGAATCCTCCCCCCAAATACCGAACCGCAGATTGGGATGAGTGGAATCCTTGGATTCGCCGACCGGTATTTAGTAGCTACAAGACACTTGACACGCCCCTGATAGATGGTCGTCATCAAGTACGTACTGTACAGTACATTACACCCTTTATTAGCTGGGCAAGTCCTTCAGGACTGCCCAGCTCTTACTATCGTTTGATGGGCTAAACCCCACGTGCTATTTTAGCTTGGGA
>JAGJRP010000438.1:12368-45661 GCA_022832235.1 Lepidurus couesii | reverse complement strand
AAAAAATTTTAAATTCCAGATGTACAAGTTCGGCCCGGTAGTAGTTCGCAGCAAGTTTATGCAGGTTATGAAGCAGGTGGCGCCACTACAGCTTCCCCAATGGCGTACCATAGTCCGCAAGGCCAAGGCGTTCCCACCGATGCCAATACCCCTGTGGTGCACCCGCGCATGGGCAACAAGCAAACACCTAGCCCAACTCCTAGCGCAGGGGCAGTCGCTGCTGCTGCCGCGGCCGCGTGGGGCGCTGCGCATTTGCGGCAACCAGGAGCTGCCGAAGCGTACGCGTCGTACGAAGGCATCAGCCCGGCGCGTTCACCAGGCGGAGGGGCGGGGCCTACCTATACACAGTTGAGTGGCAGCAATGGTGCCAGAGCAGGACCTTACCCTAGCCACGCCCAAGGTCATCCGACACCTGGCATGTGGCATTGGCAAACGCCCCCACAAGACCCCAGCCCCTCTCCGTCCCATGCCCACCCTCATTCAGGTGGCGCCACCGGTCAACCAGGTCACGCCCCCCATCCTCATCCCCATCCCCATCAAGGGGGCGCAGAGCTGTCGGAAATGCTGCAAATGCTCGATCCCGCGGCGGGAAATGCTTTTGAGGACTTGAACATGTTCACTTCCAACTTTGAGTGAATTTTTCTAAACATCTCTAAACATTCTCCCAGGTAGTTTTTGTACGTTTTTTCCCCCTTTCCTTATTTAAAATGAGCTAGAATTTGCGGTCTGTCATCTTCTATTTTCTATTTTCCCGTAAGAGAAAGAGTCTCCCTTATAAAGTAAGTTTATCTTTGGTCTTATTTTAGGAAATAAGTATCCACTTTTTGGAGTACCTTGTTTGGGACTATCATGTTTCGCTTTTGTTAAATATTGTGTTTTTTTCGTCGATTTTTTTGTTTTCTGAGATGCACAAGAAGTTGACAATCCTCTACTTCGTTTCTTGTTCCAACGCTGCCGCCCAGTGAGATAAGTGGGGTACTTTTTTCTGGGCTAAAAAAAAAAAAACCAAATTGATTGACGTATAATGAAACAATGAGATTATTTGTTGTGTAACGAACTAAGAAGACGGCTACGTGGTATGTGAATAATCGTTTTTGGTGGTATGGTTTTAATGTTCAAACAGCGGAGTATTTCTGTGGGTGTTTCACCAAACTACGTCCAAGTGCACCACCTCTTGTTTTCGTTTCTTACTCCGTTTTTGTAATAACGTAGCCGGAGTGCACTGTCTCGTAGGCCTTTTTCACTTGTATTGGAATTTAATGGTAAACGTGAGTTAATAGTAAAATTTCCATACCATTCCGTTAAAACGCTTCTTAGCATGCGAGTTTTTAAAAAAGGCAATCCAAGGCAGAATGAAAAAAGGGAGAAGTCTTGAGCATAAGAAAATTGGTTTTACAGTTCTTTTCTCACAGTTCTTTTTCCATTATTGGATTAGGGTTGGGGTGTGGAAGGGGAGGCAGGGAGCAAGGTAATATTTCAGAAAAACAAGGATACGAAATATCGCTTGGATGATTGTAAGGAGGGTGTAATTATCATAAAATTTGGGCGAAAAAATGTGGGTTGGAGACTTTTGTTTTTAATCTTGATATGTCCCGTTAGGTAATTAGCGCCTGCCATGGCCCATCAGGCGTAAGACAAAATCTCTGAGAGGGTCGTAGTACGCACGGCGAAGCAACAACAATTCGGGCCATTGCCGAACGCTAAACACCCACAAAGTGTCCCATTCAAAGATACCAACCAGGAGTAAACCGAAGGAAGCTAAGACGACTCCAAAAATGACGAAGAAAAGGCGAAAGGGACGGAAAGGAGGGAAAGTCGGCCGACGAGAATTGTGCGAATGGAGCTGCATATGCGTTAAGTTGGCTTTATCAGCGGCCAGTCGTTGCGCAAGGGGATCGTTAGCTGGAAGGGCCAGCGGGCGGGCTGATCCGCGGGTATGGGTGTGAGGATGCCGTGCAGGAGGATGTCGAGCTAAGCTAGGGCTCAAGTGTAGCATTTTGCGAGGGTGGCGCCGCTTCACGCCGACCGAAGAAGGCGGAGTCAACTCGGAAGTCGTACCACTCATGCGACTGTGACTTCGGCGTTGAGTCTGGCGCGGACTGTGGTTGTAGTAATCCGCACGGTAGCCCGAACCGTAGTCGTGATGAGGCGCCAAACTTTCATTGTAGCCATAGAAATCGACTTCGAGTTCGTGGCTAGGGGGACCGAAGTGGTCGATGAAAGAATTGGCCAAATCCGATTCGGCTTGACTGCCACTCGACGACTGGTCGAAGGAATCGCGGTAGTCAATACCAGTGTCTCCACTGGGACCAAAAGTGGCTGAGGATGTGCGAGTACTCAAGGAAGAGCCGTCTTCAGTCATTTTGGACCGGAGTTCGGCCACTTCCGATTTGAGTTCTTCTTCTATGTCCGTGTCGTCCGCTGAGTTGTTTTTGGCGCTATTGTCGTCAGGTACATTTTCAATCATGGATTGGTTCCGCGGCAATACTAAGAAGCATAATAATATTACATTAGTATTTGAAGTGTATTTTAGTGTTATAATAGTGTTTTAAGTATTTTAAATGGTACATTAGTATCTGGGGGGAAAAGCGTCAGAAATGGTACAAAAATGCTCTGGTTAACTTACCGTCTTCATGATTATTTGAAGTTACTGGTACACTGAATGACCTCCTCGATAAATGTGGTGCTCTTCTTGCATTTGCCTGAATGTTTAATGGTAGGTAGAACGTTAGGCAAAGGCACTAGCTCTTATTTTAATAAAGGAACAGTGAAGACATGTCGTTATACCTGTCGGACCCAGTCCTCAGACAGTTCACGTTCCACACGACCTGAGTATCTGACTTTGGACCCACGGGAGAAAAAGCTTCCGCCAGTGACAACAGCAGGAATTTCTGAAGAGGAACTTAACCTGTACGCTTTATGATTAGACAGTTTTAGTGCTGTCATGCATAGTAATTACGTGAAAAAGAGCCGTTGCTCCACCGCACTTCGCCATAAGAGCCTGCAAGCAGTGGCGTTGGCACATTTGAAACCTACAGTGTGTTTTTTCTATAGATTAAAACAAGAAAGGGCATTAGTACAAATAGTTAAATTGTAAAGACTTGAAACTTCAAAGTATTACTTTGGTTCTTGCATCCTGAAACAAGTCCCAGGGTTAAGCATTCAAAGGAGGACAAGGTAATCATATCTGTTTCATCGCGTATTACCGCATTATATTTTTTGAAAAACTGAAATTCCGACCTGTTTTTGTTCTTCGAAACCAAGTGGTTTGCTTACCTCCGCAATGGCCAGATGGACGATGAACATTTTCCCTTCGTAATTGAGCTTTGACACCTCGTTCCAGCGAAAATGATGGGTTTTTCGCCCATTCTGGAATGTTAGCACGCCGCTGTAATTGGCTCCCAAGTAGAGCTGAACTCCCCTGGCATCCTACAATATCATTTAGCCTTCAGTCTTCCAGCTTGGACTCATTAATTAATTAGATCAATTGATAGCGAGGTTGTCTCGATTGTATGTGCCTTTACTTTCACGGGGTGGGGATCGATTCCGAAAGTATCCAGCAGGCATGCTCTCCGCAAAAAAGCCATTTCGGCCTGTGCTGGGCTTAGGTTGGACACGCCCCCGGAATCGGCCTGATGCAAGGACAGGACTTCGGCCTCTAAGCGCTCTGTCAACTGCAATACTGGTCGTAAGGCTGTGATGTATCCCGGAGGGTGTCGCTCGGCGTCATAGTCACCCAACTCCACTAACAAGACCATAACACAACTATTGGTTTTGCTTTTTTTTTAGGCTGGGAGGGTTGAAATATTACCTTGCGCTCCTAAAGCGACAAGCATGGCCATTTCATTGCCCGGTCCGGGACTATAGAGCCGCCCATGCTGCAAATCGCGTTTTAATTGGAGATAAAGCAGGGAGCGCGTTTCTTCTCGCAGTCTTTGAGGTTCGGGCGGGTAAAACTTGACCCGAAAGCAGACAACAATAGGACTCATATCTGTAGCCGAAGAATCAAGAAGCTTAAGTTCAACCCCCAGTTTGAGAAAGAGAAGAATAGTGTTACGTACCTCTGACTTGCTTCATTATTGATTTTGTCAAGTCCATCCATCGCTAAACCCAGTAAACGGCGCGCAGAAAGTATCAGTTACCCCACCATTAGGATTTGGAAGAGCAGACAAGAAAAGAAGCGATATATACTTACTCGATGCTTTCGGTGATCGACATAGCGAAGGCCGAAGTAGTCCTTCTCCTCGACGTTCAACTCACGGCAGACAAAATCCAATAAGAACTGGGCTTTGTGGCGCGGCTAGAGAAAAGGAAAACGGAGCAAAAACCAGACCCAATGATTCCGGAAGAGATGCAAGGAATTAAAGCGTAAAAGTCAACGAAACAACATTAGTGGCATTGTAAAGAGCTTAGTGAGGGAAACTCGGATAAGCATGCATGCATGTGCCATTGTATGGAATGCTTGGAAGCTGAGAGAGAGGAAACGAAGGCTTCTTTGCTATAGAGACGCTAGATAACACAGGCAGGCCAAAGCGTATAGGGTGTGGAGTCGCTGGAGCCCAGTAGAGCCACGCAAAAATCAATACGCAACCACAACGGCACTATTTCTGTTTTGGTTAAAACACACTCACAACTCAATTACACATGATAAAACTTGTGTCTTTTCTTTTTAACTAACATCAGCCAACTAACCAAAGGATACAAGTAAAGTATTGACATAAAACCGCTAAGGTTCAATGGATGTTCAATTTTTGTTCTAACCTGAAATTCGCATTCGAGAACTTCGTTATCATCCAGCAACCGTATCGTGCATTTGTGCTCAGAGTTCACGTCACTTTTGCTACCTAATCGCAACATGCCTTGAGCAGAACTCCCTTAAAATTTGCTACGGCGCTACCACACAGACAATAAAAAATGGTCTCCAAGCACTAAAATGGGTTCGAGTTTTTTGTCTATGCTAAATAACCACTGTCATAAAAAAGGAAAATGGCAAAGAACGGTTCCCTTTTTTAAAGGAAACTTAAAAACGTGAACGGGTCAGAGACCCAACTTGTGCCTCCAGGTTCAACTAGACGGCTCCACCAACGTCTAGCTGCGTTGGCATTCGGAGCTACAATGTAGTGACACGCCCACGCCTGCGCTCGCGCTGCACGGGTACACGCCCAATCCATGCGCTCTCGTTCCTGGTGTTCTCTATAGCGAAATTCACCCAATCTTCCTGGTAGGATTGCTCCATTGTATCATTAACACCATTTCGACACAATTTCTCAAGACAGGCACATTTCTCAATCTGTTTCAATTATGTAAACAAACACCTTGTCATGGCTTCCAAAGGACAATATTCCTAACAGCAAGATGGAGTCTAAAGCGGTCCTTTTATTGCTTTTTATTTCATTTTTTTATTATTTTGCTTCGGTTCTTTCGCAAGATTGGCGAATCTGGTCATTGGCGAATTGTGTTTTTTGCTAGCGCGGCGCTCTTTGCCGCGAAGAAAGGTAAAAAAAAAGGTCCTTGTGTTGTAGGCCCTTCTCGGGTCTGACCGCTGTCACCAAATATGGCTCGCAAAAAAATAGGGACCATAGCGAATGAATTGCAAGCCGCCCAATCCAGTTTTGCGAGGATTGCGAGGATTTCGCCAACCCTTCCCCAGGCTAAAAGTTGAGTCCTAAAGATGCGCGCAACCCACGGTACAATCTAAACGTTCCCCTCACAGCTAGTGCATTGCCAAAGTGGATTTTCAGTTCTGTGTGTCTGGAGAGAAGTGCTCCAGAAGGGTTAGTTATCGAGTAGGTGTCTACGAGGTTCGCCTGTGGGAAAAAATCTACAAAAACTGCAAACAAGACATTTGCGAAGATTCGTTCCTCATCTAGCGTGAATTTCACGTATACAACAGCGCCGCAGTTGAGCATTGCAAGCAAGTGGGCGATAAAGGCTGCACTTGTCCCGCGGGGCCGGAGCGCACTACTCGCTGAGAGCGTGAAGCGTGGACTTTGCTTTCCATCTATCTTGGCCCGGGACACAGACATACATATACTCCTCACGCCACGTATACCCACGGAGTCCTTCGGCACCGCAGTTACGAGCGTGAATCGACGGCCGTGAGTTGGGAGAGTCGTGTGATAGTGCTCAAAGGCAACGGCCAAACTCTTAATCCCGCGCGCTGACTCTGAATTTTAACGGTGCGGAAATTGGCTTAGATCATAATAAGGAAGAAAGTTCGCCTTTTATTCGAGACATGTATTCCTCGTCGGCTTCATCCATGGCTGCGCCTACAAGTGTGGTGGTTTTGGACCGTGGCAACAATACGACTTGTACTATTAACCTACATGGTAATGATTTCCGATTTTAACGTGGCAATGTGATAACGGTTAACAGTTTAGGCTCCCGAATTTCTCCCGGAATTTTCCATATATATTCCGGGCTTTTTTTTTCAAGTTTTTCTCTTTCCTCCAGCGCGCTTTTTTGAGATATCGAGGCCAGCGTTTTTTATGAATAGCCCGCCATGTGGGGCAAAAGCAAGGCGACGGGCTGCGTCCGCTGCGCGGCGCCGAAGGCAGAAGCTTTTTTACGTCTGTTTTTATTTTTCTAGATTTCGCTTTTATTTTCGGGGCGGCGCGCTCAGCGCTCACTCTCTCTCTCGCTCGCACACACAGCGCGACGTCAGCATCGATTGCCAGTTTTTTTCAGTATCGATATGCCAGCGCGGCGCGCCCTGCGAGTCCTTAATTTTTTTTTAGCATAACTTCTAGTATGTGAAAGCGTGAATTCCTTGCGTGCTTTAAAGCTATTCAACACGTTTTCAGCGTTTTTGATACGATTGGACGGCTCGCAGTTTGCTTCACCTTGGTTCTTTTTTAAAAAAAATTAGATATACATAAAAAAGGACTCGTCAAAGTTTAGGGTATCAGCATAGCGATGAACATTTCTTGTCTTGTCTGTCGCTCTAGCCATCCGTCCGTCCGTCCGCCTTTTCTCTCTCCCTTTTGGATCCGATGCAAGTTGGAAGAGCGTTTTTGTACGGACGTGATGGCATGGAAATTTGATGGCTTATTTTTTCCCCTTTCCTGCTTCGTCGTCATAGTTTTTTTGTTTTTTCTTGAAAACGATTAATTCAAAAAAGTGGTTACAGGAGAAAAACAAAAAACACAGGCCCCTGGCGACCAGTGGGTTTTACTTCGCTCTATCCCGAAAGCTTCTCTGTCCAGTTTTTTTCACTGTCTGCTTTGGCTGTACTGTGACGGCAAAAGAAGGGTTCCTCCTTTCTTGTTTTTTCAACTTGTGGAGATCCCTAACTCTATTTCTTCTCGATACAAAAAACGGGGGAAAAGGTTTCTAATTTTTTGCCTTCGACGAGGACGGTCGGGCTCGGGGATCTTGCAAGAGTCGAGAGAAAGAAACTGAGGCGTCGCTTCTGCTTCTTTGGTTTTGAACCGTGGCGTCCGTCTACCGTTTTCGACTTCTTCTTAGCTTTCTTATGTCCGGGCGCTTGCCCTTTATCCGTGTCTCACTAGCATTTTAATGCCATGTGAACCCTCTGCCATGTCTCTTTTTTTAAGTCATTTTTTTAGCTCCTCCCCTCCTTACTTGAGCAGCGCCAAAAAATGAAAAAGTACCGTCCCCCTTTCATACTCTTTTCTTCCTTCGTTTGGGCCACAGTCACAAAGGAGGAGGGTTCCGAAAAAATGAAACGTCCAACCCTCTTTCTCATAACTGAGGAGCGACGACCGTTACAGAGTTTACAGAGTGCGCTGCTGGCTTAACGCAAGAGCTGCAGAAACAGCAGCAGCAACGGCTATACTGTCTGGCTGCTAGTTTTTGCGCTCTGAGAGTATAAAAACACGCCCCTGGAAACGCTCCAGGGACCACGATAGATAGAAGCCTATAAAGGCAAAATTGTGTGAGCTAAGGTATGGCCCCCATGCTGCATTGTGCTTGAGATATAGTTATAAGTTTTTCTTTGGGGGGAGGGATCGCAAGTCATTTTTTGCACTAATTTTTTGGGTTAATTCTTATTGTCTGCGCAGGCGCTACCGTTGTCTCATGGAGAGTCAATAACCAGGAACAGCTTTTTGTCAGGTAAGAAACTTGGATTCCTCTTGGATATGTTAAGCTTCAAAGAACTTTTGCATTGTCCTTGGCTACAGCGTTTTTTTTATTTCTTTTTAACTCGCTATAACTGATACAATGATGCCATTATGTAGTGTGCTAATTTCGATTCTTTTCTTCTAGCAAACAAGCAGTGTTCGATGGAAAGAAGGCCATTCGTGGAGGAATTCCCTTCGTATTCCGTAAGTATATAGTGACAATTGAAGGAGTTTTTGTGGACCTTTTTATTTCCAGTAAAAAAAATCGAAAAAGTGTTGAGATACTCGACGGCGAAAGAATAGTATCATATTTCATGCTGGAGTTGTCGCCTTGAACGAAAAGAGAAAGTATCGGCCATAAATTTGGTCAGGTGTGAGGTGAAAAAGGCGAGAACAACAAACGGACGTACTTGTGGTTCTATGGTTACGTTACGGTCTACTTAGCAATTATGACGCCATAGGCGCGTTTGAGATTATACCGATTAACGGGCTTTCTTTGTCTACTCGTAGCACAATTTGGGTCATGGAATTACGGTCCTCAACACGGATTTGCCCGTATAGTTCGCTGGCAATTAGAAAAAGGACCGGATCGATTGCCATCAGGGGATGTGGAAGCGCTGTTCACACTTCATGACAATGAAGTCACACGGGCAACGTGGAATTACGCGTTCCGTTTGTCGTATCGCCTAATCCTACGCGAGAAGGAATTGCACTTTCATGTCGGCGTCTACAATCCGTCCAAAGATACAACATTCAGTTTCCATTTGCTGTTACACACGTATTTCAAAGTGCCTGACGTTCGCCGTTGTCAAATTACTGGCCTGCATGGTTGTACTTTCATCGATAAGGTTTGCTTTGCTCAAGATGGATTTGTCTAGTAATTACTCACGTAATTTATCGCTGTTGCTAGACACGAGATGGTGCCGTTTACCAAGAAGGGCGGGATGTCGTAACCATAGGCGAATATACCGACCGCGTTTATCAACACACGCCACAGGAACACATTATTACCAATGTGGTATCCGGCCGTAAAATGCGACTGCAGAAATACAATTTCCCTGATACGGGTAAGGTCAACAGGAAAAGTCTATAACCGGTCTTAAAAATTAAAAGTCTTCGATGTTCCAATGTAGTGATATGGAATCCGTGGGTGGAAAAGGCAAGGGAAATCCCGGATTTTGGGGACGACGAATTTCCCAACATGGTTTGCGTAGAATCTGGTCACGTGACAGCTCCAGTAATTCTGCTGCCCGGAACCGCGTTTGAAGCATCTCAAGTCTTACAGGTTATGTAAGAAGTACAAGATATTGTATCTTCAGAACGAAGTTTCTCAATCAACGTGAAAATAACTAAGCCTCCTTATGGGACTTTTTTAACCCACCTCTCCACCCAAAACTCCCGTTGTTACTTCCTTTCTTTGGTAGTAAACAATTCAAACGGACAGGTTTTGTGGGAATGAGTGGAGGAAAAAGTTCTTTTCCTTATCTGGTATACGTTAGGTTTTAAGTAATTTTTTTAACCCTTTGGATGTTTTTTTTAACGTAAATTAATTAAAACACCACATTTTTCATTACTATGCGGGTAGGCCTTTTTACATTGTGACGAAGGGCGTGTAAACTTGCGCTTTTTTTGTTTCCTGAATAGTTTTTTTGCCCAGCTATAAGAATGAAAAGGAAGGATGCACATGATTTGATTTGATGACAAGCCTGTGTAATTGAAGTTTTTGGGGGTGTTTTCTTTTTAATGGCAAAAACTTGAAAGCAACGAAGCACATTTTGCTCACGGGATTTATACCATACGTTAAGCCACGCCCAGCGTGTGGCATAACGTTCCATGTTGGAGATTGTCGCTGTTGCTTTTCGACAAAGGGGAGTGTTTTGCTAGCTATGTGTTGGTTACGTTTTACGTGATAACTTCTTTCGTAGGTTATTTTGTATTATTTTGCGGTAGGCAACAGAATATGACTATTCAGTTTTTTACCATGTTGTCCTTCAGCTCTCCCTTTCTTGAAAATTCCAATTCTAAGAAGTTAAAAGGATTGCATCACAAACGCAAGACAAATAGAACGTTTTGTTGGATAGATGCTCTGAGTGTATTGTTGCAGCTCCAATCAACACAAAGGTATAGGTTCATATTCATACATAGAAAACGCGGAGACAGCAGGATCCCAAGCCAGTGTCATAAGGTGAAGAATGGTAAGTTTGTTTAAAAAAAATTGCGCCAAAAATGCCCAGTGAAATTATTTTTCAACCTTAACTGCTGCTACCTGCGCCAGAAGCTGAAGCTTTCATCGCCTGCTTTTGCCTTAAGGCGTCAGCATCCCTGATGACAACATCCGTACAATGATACCCATGATATATCATATGAATATATGAATGATACATTACCTCTGTTTCCGCTGCTCCAGGGTCAAGCCTTTGTTACCGTCTTTGTCAGCAGCCGATTTCTTCTTTTGCTCTTCAACTTGCTTCTTAGCAGACTTGGCACGAGCTAAGTCTCGTTGGTTACCACCTATTAAAATAAAAAGGTTTAGATGAGGGCCGTTTTTTCGTGGAGCTTTCTGGATACACACTGCACACTGCACACCACCCAACCAGCATCGTAGTTTTAGAACACATTTCTTATTATATTATACAAATGGCGTTGGTGGATGTCATATTAGTATAACAATTCACACTTTGACTCCTCGATACTTACGTGTCATTTTGCTGACAAGGAATTTGAAGAAAAATATCGAAATAAAAGATCCCCTCGACGCGAACAACTAACTCCGCTTTCTTTTATTGTTTTTCGTTCAATGCGTGCTGACCAAAACCAGGAGACGTGGCACACTAAGCACCCAACAGTTTTCTGTCCGCATAAAACTTCTTGCAGCGCTACGAGCGTCGAGCGGCTTATAGCGTTTTCCTTTGGGAGCCCTGGTGCAACACTTTTTGCCCTGAATGCCACAAATTCACTGTTGCAACAGTGAATTTGTGGCATTCAGGGCAAAAAGTGTTGCACCAGGGCCCCCAAAGGAAAACGCCATTAACTTCTAAAGTTGTTTTCTTTTTCTAAAAAAAATAAGCGACGTAGGCTTTCGCCTATTGTCCTTTTTTGCATTCTTTGGTTCTCTATACATTCGTACAATTCAATTTACTTTGGAACACAACAGGGAATGGAGAATGAATGGTTTTGCCAAAAATAGAGTTGGTGCAAAAGCTGGTTAGTTTCAAGGACTTGCTACCATAACCATAGTCGCTACCGGGTAAGCGAACCAAGTCGTAGATCCCTCCTCCTAACTTTTATAATCCTTGTTATTTATTTACATGTGAATTCTGGCGTACCCGGCGAAATGTAAACAGGATGAACGGTTGTTGACAAGTAGATGCAAAATTGCAAATTATAAAAATGGCAGATGCTTGGGAAGAGATTCAAGCAATTAAATCCAAGAGAATAAACTTGAAAGAGCGTTTGCAGAAGAGGCGGAAAGAAGTCGGGGATATTCTGGCCGCTGGACAGAGTTCGGAAGGTTTTTAGTTAGATTGCTTTTCGCTTACGCACAATTAATTATTTATTTTAATAATTTCTTATTAGATCCTTCTGTCAGTAAAGCAGTCGGAGGCGATCCTGTGATTCCGGGAAGTGTACCGATAAAAGACACAGCACTGCCGAATGTGACAGCAAAGGGCGTAGAATTACAAGTCCTGCAAATCCTGATCTCTGCCACCTTATCATTTCCTTCCACTTCCAAACATATTGCAAGGCTAGCTGGCGCTTCATTAAAGGAAGAAATTGGACATTCGGTTTTGGTCAACTTGCTCCAGAAGTTCGCTGCTCGGGAACTGATAAGGTAACACGAAGGTCCGGAACTTCTTTAATTATTTAATTACCGTTAACATTACTCCAGTGTTGTCGATTCCACAAAAGAAGGAGAGGTAGTCTTGGAAGTTGTTAGTGCGGATCACACTCGTCTAGTAGCCTTAGCCCATGACATTGAAACCCAGAATCTGAACATAGGTCAGCGCTTTTCCGGAAGCAATGACGGTCCAGAGCCTGCCAAACGAACTAAAGGTTTGTTTATTCATATATATTGCACATAGCATCATGTCTGATATTATTCCACTTTTCTTAGTTGCCACTGAGGATGAAGGCAAGGAGGAAAAGAAAGAACAAAAGGATGATGTTATGAGTTTGTTGTCCTTGCCGTCCGCGAAGGAAAAGTTGCATAAAAAAGTTGGAGAGGAAATTCTGGAGTTACTTAGTAAGCCTACCGCCAAGGAGCGATCTCTCGCAGAACGTTTCCGCTCCCAGGGAGGTTCGTTTTCCATAAAATAGCTTCGATAAAGACTTTGTCATAATTCTGTATTTAGGTGCCCAAGTTCGGGAATTCTGCCCACAAGCTACCCGAGAAGAATGTTTAAAAATACGGGGCGATGGCCAGTGCAAAAAGCTTCATTTTCGCAAAATTTTACAATCTCATACTGATGAAGCACTGGGTGACTGCTCTTTTCTCAACACTTGTTTCCACATGGATACTTGCAAGTCTGTTCATTTCTATTCTTTGTTATATTATGACTGTATGTGTCCTTTTACTAGGTATGTTCATTATGAAGTTGACTCATTTATTCCAGAAGAACAAGACAAAGACTCTTCCAAAGACAAGGACGACCCAGCGTCTTCCGCCAGTAAAACCGCATTAGTGGAAAATAAACCAGTAATCCTTTTTCCACCGCAGTGGATTCAGTGCGACATACGAGTCCTAGATATGTCTATCTTGGGAACTGAAAGTATTTTTTGAAAATGTATTTATTAAAATTTTGCATGTTAATTTTTTTTTCTTAGCTAAATTTAGCGTTATCATGGCAGATCCTCCGTGGGATATCCACATGGAGCTACCCTATGGTACAATGTCGGATGACGAAATGAGACAGTTAAACATTCCCGCTTTGCAGGATGAGGGACTCTTCTTCTTATGGGTTACAGGTGAATGTGTAACGGTAAAGAACTGTAAAGGCTTAATGATTACCAATTAACAATTCTAGTGCGAGCTATGGAGTTAGGTAGGGAGTGTTTGCAGTTGTGGGGGTATGAACGTGTCGACGAAATTATTTGGGTAAAAACAAACCAGTTACAACGTATCATTCGCACTGGTCGAACAGGCCACTGGCTGAACCATGGTAAATCAACAAAAAAGCCGTATAATTTTGATTTAATTTTGATTCTGTGTAACCCTACCTTTAGGTAAAGAGCATTGTTTGGTTGGCATGAAAGGTAATCCCGCTAACCTCAACCGAGGTCTGGATTGCGATGTAATCGTAGCCGAAGTTCGTGCAACTTCCCACAAACCTGATGAAATCTATGGTATCATTGAGCGACTATCGCCTGGCACTCGAAAAATAGAACTTTTCGGGCGTCCACATAACGTGCAACCGAACTGGTGAGATCCTGGTTTAATTAGGTTAATTGGGTACACCTCAAAACTTTTTTCACCATCCTTTCTCGATTGGTAGGATCACGCTAGGAAATCAATTAGAAGGCGTACACCTCCTAGATCCGGAGATTGCACGGGCATTCAAGAAAAGGTATCCTGATGGCATCGTTTCTTCATCTCGGAGTTAGTTTTTTTCATTTTTTTTCTTTATAAATTTTTAGAGGAAATCATGGGCAAAATACATCTTGAATCTTAAACAAATTAGAGCCTCGTAAGTTTTCGTTAAGCAACTTGTTGTAGCGATCTTTCGTGCATAGTTATCCTTTGAACTAATTTACATTGTGCTTCGCATTGGTAATAGCTCTACCCAGTTTTTTAGGCTTAAAACGAGCGTCCCTGGTGCAAGATATAACTCGGGAACGTGCGTAGGAAACTGTCAGCTTTAGGTAAGAACTCGTTTTTGTTAATTAAAAATGAACAAATTCAGGTCAATTGCTTATAAGCGCTTGTTGGACTTCCTTATTACGCAGGTTTTGTTCCCGATCGAGATGAAGCCCCTTCGTTTTCATTTCCTGTGGCATTCCGCTTAAACATGGGTACTGTACTCACACCAGGTTGCGTAGGCATTGGTGCTAAAATGACCACAGGACATATAAGAGTCGCATTTCATCTCCCATGCTTATTGATTAGATCCTTCACCTTGGCCTCCCCTAAGGCATTATTTTATTTGAAAAGGGACCTTTCGCTAGCCAGGACCCGGATCGGGACTCATTTCACGTGCTCAAAGCGTGGAGCTAAGAAATCGATACTAACTATTTACCCCACAACCCTCAATGAGTCAATTAGCGTTATTTTAACATTTGACACATTTTATAGAATTTAGATATTTAATTCAATAGAAACATGCGGTGGAAAATTTTGTATAAACCTATCAAAAATAGCTAAAGAAAGTTAGTTGTTTTCTTTTCTTGATAGAAATTTGGACCAAGACATTTACTATCGATATCGACGTCATGCAAACTGGTTCTGTTCTTTGTGTGTGGGAGCCGGAGCTCGCAGCGCTCCGTCCAGTTTTGCTTTGAAGAGGCGTAAACAACACGTCGTTCAGGGCCATTGTCCTTCACCGTCGCCCCTTGGATCGTAGTGCTGTGATCCTGTCTTCGTTTCACATGTGGAACTTTTTGTATTGCGTATTTACTGACAGTATTTTGCACGTGAACTCCGAAGTGAAGGGGCGCGGTAAGAAGGAAGGCTCGCTCACCTGATTTTCTGATTCATTTCAGTTTTAACATTTAACTTACTGTAATAACTCATCACCACACACCAGTAAGAGCTGCCCTAGTCAAAACAACGAGAAAAGTGCACTGATTCTACAAATTGCAGTCTTTTAGTAACAGAAAAGGTAAGTTGAATTTTGGTTAACCTTGCCGTTATCGAAGGACCGTATCTTATACAGCACGCCTCCTTGAAGTAGGTCAAGCTGAGCGAGGCTGAACTCGTTTGACCTATTATACTGGTGGAAATTGTTGCCGAGGTAGAGAACGAGAAAGTTGGCCTTGAGTCTTCGTTAAAAATTAACGAGTTTCTGAAGGCAAACGGGGACTTCCTGTTTCTTGTTTGTTACGATTTTCATGGTAAAAAACATGTTGTTGTTATTTCTGAGAAGTTTCTATCGGTATAGCACTATAGGATCTTCTGAAGATGTGTCAAATTCCCATAATGAATGGGGAAGTAAACAGTCTTCTAAAAGTTAACAGCCAGATAACTATTAAGCGTAAGTGTGTAATTGGATCGGCACGTGATCGGAGACTGGAAGTAAATAGAATTCCCTAATCTGAGCTTTTTGTGTTGCTATGATGTCATCCAGTTTGATAAGGGGAATTTATTATCTAAAGAATTGTGTAACGTTGACGCAGTTTCACTAACCTATTTCCATTTCCGTAGGATGCCGTTTAAGAGAATTTTACGGAAATTGCAAGGCAAGAAAAAGAGTTCCGAGTCTATAAATAGTGAAGATACGCCAGCACCGGTAGTTTCCTCGCCTACATTCGTCATCAAAGCACGAGCCTCATCCTTAACTTCAGCTTCACCTGCCAGACTTCACACACCACATTCATCCATAGGATTTGCCGTCCCAGAAATCGTCGAACAGCCCAAAGATTCGGTACCTCTTCCGCATTCGCGCGTTACATGCCCGATATGCTTTTGTGAACCTGTCGACCACAGCTGGCGTACTTTACAAGAATGCGGATGTCGGTTTTGTGAAGATGTAATTTAAAAACAAAACTTTAAAGCTTAGTATAACTAATATTCATGTCTTTTGTTGTTTCCCGTAATGGTAGTGCATTGCCTCGTATACGCGATTATGCATCCGGGAAGGCAGCGTTGCCTTGACTTGTCCCAGTGGTTCATGCCTGTCATCTGGTCATGTAACGGCTGCAGAAGTGCAAGAATTGGTCGAGCCGTCTATCCTGCAGCTGTATCTTAGACTTAAAGTCAATCAAGGTAAGATAGTTTCGTTTAGAATACCTTGCATTCTTATGAATGGTCATGTTTTCCTTTTCAGAGGTTACCACAGATCCGACCAAATGCTGGTGCCCACGGCCAGGCTGTGAAACTATTTGTGACGTTCCAGTTCCTCAACCTAAGCCTCGTAAAAGTTCATGGTTGCCCAAATTTCCGTCTAGACCAACACGCGTCCCAGTGGCTTGCCCAACATGCAAATTTATTTTCTGCAACCAATGCCTTTTGCCCTGGCATGCAGTCAGCCCCTGTGCAAGACGTCACCCAGTACCCCATGTCAGCTTCCCAACGGAAACTTGGCTTTTGGCTAGCTTGAACGGAAGCAAAGAGGAGGAGGATTTGGAAGAACTTTCCAATCGGATCAAAGCTTGTCCGTTCTGCCATGTTCTCATCGAGCGTGATGAAGGATGCGCCCAAATGTTATGCAGACATTGCAAACATGTTTTCTGTTGGCATTGTCTAGCCTCTTTGGACGTAAGTCATGATTTTTTTAAAGTTATTTTTTACTATTGTCATGTTGTTATAATAATATTATTATATCTTACGCAGGACGACTTTTTGCTCAGACATTATGATCGTGGTCCCTGTCAAGAACGATTGGGACACACCCGAATTACAGTAGCTCTCCATCGGGTCCAGGTTTTAGCAGTATTCGTTGGTATGGGTATTCTGTTTTTGGCCGCGTCTCCCATTTTGATTTTGGCTTCACCTGCCTTATTATGTATCAGTTGTCGCAATCGCGTCAACGCTAACAGTGGCAATGGTACTTCGCGCTTTACATAATGAGGCAAATTATCGGTTAATCAGGGTTATTTAATCTGAAAACGTTTTGTTTTTCTTTCTAAAAAGTAAACAGAAAGCTCGTCGAAGCTTGTGCAAATCTAGGATGTTGTGACGTGGGATTTAGCACTGCCGTATTAGTGCATCTTGTAACAGTTTCAGTACAATCAAGTCAAAACATTCTGGTGTCTATTTCATTAGCCGTACGTGTTGGAATGCTTTCCTTTCTTGGACAGATTGGATGACGGTTGCTCAGATTTCCCAGTTCAGGATCGATTTCTAAGTTTCAGTGATGTGTTATTTAGGATAAGTATTCCATTAAGTAATTATTTGTCTTAAAGCTAACAACTAATATTTTTAGCTAAAACGATGAAGAAGATACTCCAAGTAACAACTACTGGACGTGACTGGCAGTTAAGTTTACGGTCGACAGCGACCATAGGTTGTCATTAAAAAATTGTACTGTATTTGTGAGCTTTTAATAAAAATAATTTTAAACCAACTGTGGGAAACTGTTTCTGTAATAAGGCACAAGGTTTATGGATACTGGCCAAACAAACTTTATTTACCAACTTGAATACCCCAACTNGGATACTGGCCAAACAAACTTTATTTACCAACTTGAATACCCCAACTTGTCAATAAAATATAAAAGGATAAAATGGAAATGCTGCTCACTACAACTTGTACACTGTTGTTCCTTCACGCTGAGTGTTATACGTTCAACTGTTCTTCTGAACCGTTTTTTGGGGGTCATGAAAGCAAAACAAGGGAATAGCGAAAAAGCTGGTGAAGGGATAACAGCTGTCACAACATGGTAAAAGATAAAAACATTGATTCCGAAAACTATAGAAAACGGACAGGCATCCGCACCTTTCTACCCTTGCGAGTCACATGACATTTCTCAACAACTTTAACTTTTATTTGCAAACTAGTACCGTAAATTATGAAATTATTGTAGCCCGTGATTTACGCGCGCGTGCTGTACTATTGGATTCTGTGCGAAAATGTCAAGCTGTAGAAGCGAACGCGCTCAAAATGCCTAGCTTGCCGTACCTGTTAGACATTAATGATCTACAATTTAACGTTTCCACATCCTTCAAGAGAGATCTCGACATGTCACAATAATAATGTATGCACCTCACCCTAAAGTGATATATTTTTGTCAAAAATCAAAATTGTATTCAGCGAAAAATACATTTCGTATTATTAAACTTTCAAAACTGTCTTTAACTTTAATGCGGATCCAGAAAAAAGTGACTTTAAGTTTAATGTTGATCCAGAAAAAGGGTCTTTAACTTTAATGTCTATTCTGAAAAAGTGTCTTTAACTTGAATGTATATCCTGAAAAAGTGTCTTTAAGTTTAATGTTGATCCAGAAAGTGTCTTTAACTTGAATGTATATCCTGAAAAAGTGTCTTTAAGTTTAAAGTTGATCCAGAAAGTGTCTTTAACTTGAATGTATATCCTGAAAAAGTGTCTTTAAGTTTAATGTTGATCCAGAAAGTGTCTTTAACTTAAATGTCTATTCTGAAAAAGTGTCTTTAACTTTAATGTCTATTTTGAAAAAGTGTCTAAGTTTAATGTTGATCCAGAAAAAGTGCTGTTGGGGAACGATTTGGGGAACCGGATTAGAACAAGAACATCATGAATCGAGTTCGCTGTTCATAGCTTAGCCAGGCAAACAAATTTGTTTGCAAACAAAAGGTTAACAAACGTAAACTAAAGGATGTCGAAAAGAAATAATATTGCGTTTATAAAACCGGACGAGCCTGCTTTCATAAAGCGTTTAAAAGCAAGTGCAGGATACGTAGAAGGACCAGACGTCGACACAAAAGTAATAGTGTGTCCAATTCTGCAATTTTTTTTTATAAATTCATACATTTTTTCCATAAATGAAGAGAACAGCATTGTCTTTCGATGAAAGGGAAGAGCGAGACGATGCCGACGATGAAAAGCCCTTAGTCGTCGTACTAAAATCAGGAGATTTGACTGCCGAAGAAGTTGAAGTTTTGGCTAAAACAGACGAACCCAAGGAAGACGAAGGTTTATTCCGCTCTTTATAAATAAACTCGTTAAATGCCTTTTTGAAATGTCTTCCTGTTTCAGTACCCGGTGATGGAAGAATTCTGTTCAAAAAGCCCAATAAAAACAAAATAGAAGTTAGTACGTCAAACCTGCAAGCTTCGACCGTTTCTCCGAAGTCGACTAACGAATCGGAAACATCTTCGAAGATCTCAAAGGAAAAACCTCCACGAAAGCACGCGAAACCCCGAAAATCTTTACTTTCATTTAATGACGAGGATGAAGAGTCTTAGTCTTTTTTTTTTTCAATACAGTTATTTCTTTTACAATGTAATGTCACTTTTTTGCGTTTTCAGTGCTAAGTTCGCCACTTCTACACAGCAAGGCAGGCGTCCGACATAAGTTCCGTATTTAGGAATGGAGCAAACAGGAAAGTTTTTCTACAAGCAAGTTGACCAAAAAGAGGAAAAAGAAAACAAGGAGGACAGACAAAGGGCGCGAGAGACGAACAAGCTTTGGAATTATATACGAGAGCCAATTATAAGTCATCTCCTTTTTTTCTCACATTCAGAATCAAAAAACGAACACACATGGCACATTGTGTAAAAGGGAAGAAGGACATAATGGTCAGCAGTATAAAACTCGTTGCATTTTTTCTCCTACAGAAAAATCAACCCAAAAAACTACCATTAACGGGACTTCATTGGTTACACACGCAACAGAAAAAAGAAAGGAAACTTTTTAATGTCCCCCTAGATTTGAAATCGTTGAAATGACTGGAATGTCGAGCATTTGTGTCTTCCAAAAATACTAGAGATAATAACTAAGCAAGATAGTGCGGTGCAAATAGCTAGTTTTCGGACTTTTTGTCTTTTAATAAGTATAAGGACTGTTTTATCAATCCCTTCATCAAAGCTTGTCAAATTTGTTTTCGATTCCTGGGATTCGTAGATCGGTAGAAAAACTGAAGCCAGAAGTGGAGGAAAAGTCAAAAGGGAAAAAAAGAGGGTGTTTTGTGTGTTTTTCTCGGCTAGAAGAGTCCCTTCTTCTTTTTTGTCTTCTCCTTCCCATCTACTTGCCTGCAAAAGAAACAAGAAAAAGGGGCGTAACCCAAAACCCAGCATTAACTACTGACACAAGGTGGGGAAACAACAACAACAACCGAAAGTGAACGTTAAAGCTAGAAAATAGGTGCAAAATATACGACATTTTAATTTAATATCAAGGCCAGGGAGTATTGTCCGTTGTACACTAGTTGATCGTTTGAACTTTTTCCTTTTATGCTAACAAAATAGTTAAGGCTTGGGTAAGCCGGTCCGTAAAGAAAGCGAGCGTCGAAACGAAGCCAAAGGACCGTGGCTGGTACCCACAGACGCTCCCCTGTGACAATTAACCAACATGCAAATTTTTCGGTGATTTTTTTAATATACTTTAAGATTTTAAGTATTAGAAAATTAAACCAAAATGGCCAAAAAAAAAGCGTTGGCATGCAGAATTAATTTAAGAGTCATAAAGTAAAAACTTTAACTTACTCTTTCGAGTTGGCTTCTAAATCCTTTTGTCGGAGTTCAAGTAAAGTGATGCCATTGGCTGCCTCCCAGTGTTCGCGATCAGCTTCCAACGCTTTGCGTTTTTCTTCCAATTCGGAAGCTTGCATCTCCAGGGATTTGCGCATTTGCTCGTGTCGGCGTTGCAGCTGTAATTAGACCAACCAATAAGATAAACTTATTTATAACACTGAACTCAAATTCAATAAAAATAGTTAAAAAAATCAAAGGTTACAAAAATCTTTTGATTGTGGAATTCTAACACTATTTTCTAATTATTTAATATTTACTTTATGGATAATGAGTTTGGCCTTGCGAACAAGTGATGAGGCAAATAGATTAAAAAAATGAAACAAATCCAAACAAGCTTACATCTGCCTCAGAGTCCTTCAACTTCTGCGTCTTTTCCTTGACTTTCATCTCGAAGACTTGTTCCATTTCCGCCTCCATCTTCTTCATCTTAGCCTCATGTTCTTTCCGTTCTTCTTCCATCTGTGCCAAAGGATTCCTACAAGGAAATAAAAAACGAGAGAAGCCAAACATAGTTAGTCGCGGAAAGTACTTCCATGACCTTCTGATACAGATGCTAGAGAGACAGGAATACAAGACGTCAGGAAATGGAAAGACATTACGTTCGTACGAAACGCGCACATCCATCGACACACAAAAGGCCCAACACACTTACCAGACCGTAATTAAAGGGTTCATGATCCTTTGCGGGCAAAAACTGAGGGGGAAAGTACAGTTAGCGACTGAACAGACCATCACCCTGCACAGTTGTTTTAAGGAAGACATACTTTCTTTCACATATGGGCACCCATGCATAATTCCCTCCACCCACCACACCTTTCTTTAGCACACGGGCAAAAAAAAAGCAACTACACATCATTTATGTACAGGAAAACAAGAAAAAACCCGGTCAGGTTTGGTTAGTTCCCTTGTCACATACAAGACATGAAGAAGCAGCCAAAGATAATGACAAAATAAAAGGAAATGGAACTTACTTATTAGATATCCGGTTACTCTTGCCGTCAGAGGTATTGACCCCGGCTAATTTACGACACCGGTAGTTTTCATAGTGCACGTTATTGGTCACTTCCTTCAAGTCGTTCATGTGCGTACGAATCACCATGTTGCGCAAGGGAATAAAGTCACAATGCTCCAAATTCTCGACTAAAACCAAAGAATCCCACACAATTAGAACTACATTCATCAATTCTCTAAACTTACCGAGAGATCAAATTCACAATTTTAGGCTCACGGCAGCTAAATAAAGTAAAATAAAAATGAAACAAGAAAAAGCTTTTACCTTCAACAATACCCCAAGGGTATCTCCTGCCACGGAGCTTGCGTCCGTCAATTTCTACGACCGCGTTGGAACCCACGACAGCGAAAGGGACCCTTTCCCTCAAGGCCTTCTGCTCTTTACGCATTTCTTCCTCGTCCGGCTCAGGAAACTCGTAGATCTTAATCTTGTTCTGGGCAATTTCGTTCAGCACCTTAATTAGCGAACACAAGAATGTTTTTTCAGTATAACAAGAAATGTTTCAAGTCAATTATAATTACCTGTCGCTTGAAATGGACGCATTCTTCCGGCGTCATGGTATCGGCTTTCGCGATAACCGGTATGATGTTTACTTTATCGTGCAAGCGCTTCATGAACTCCACGTCTAGCGGCTTTAAACCATGCCCAGGTGCAATGAAATAGAGACAGCAATGAACCCGTGAGTCAGAAATCTGCTTTCGCTGGACCCTTGACTCGGCGTTAAGGTACTCTTCGTATTTAGACTCCACGAAATCAATGACAGGTTGCCAACTAAGAAAACAGTATTATATTGCTCAACGAATCAACACTATTAAAAATGTTTCATGGGAATAATTCATTGTCGAAAATAAAATATCGTACCAGTTGCTGTTGTCCACTGCATCGCCAAACCCAGGCGTGTCCACCACATTTAGCGTGAGATTGACCCCATTTTCTTTCAGAAGGACTTTACACTGCTCTACTTGCACCGTTTTTTTCATTCGATGAGATGGACCAGGATACTCGGGCGAGTATATGTCCGCCAAGAACATAGAATTGATCAGCGTCGACTTCCCCAACCCAGACTCACCTACATTAAATGGGAAAAAAACGCTTAGTGACCCACGTTTTAGAGAGAACTTAAACTGAAAATTAGCAGCATTACTTTACACCACTTCACTCGTTGTTTTAAACTGTAGCTAACAAAATCTCTTGGCTTTCAAAAAATAAGTTGGAAAAGAATTATTTTGTAAATTAACATTTATGGTTAATTTAGCAACGAACATACACGCTAAGAATATGCGCTTTTACTTATCATTAAAACTAATTTTAAACTAATTTAGTTCACACTAATTTTATTAAAATATTTAATGATATGAAACTGCAATTCATTTAAATAAAGTAATATGGACACCTAATGCATTCTGCCTTCTTCGGAACAGATCAATTCGAAGTATAAAACACTTTTTACTAACGTTACTATATTCGAGCTAATGAAATTAACATCAATTATATGGAAGAAGTAAGCAATTCCTTACCTACGACCATAAGTGTGAACTCAAAACCGCGTTTGACAGCTCGCCGGTAAACTTGATTGGGCAGATTCGCAAATCCCACATAATCCACTTCGCGCGTGCGGCGTGCTTCTGCGGACCCGCCCCCTGGCGGAGGAGGAGCTGGTGCCAGTTTATCCCTGTCTCGAACACGTTCCCGCTCTCTATTATCTTCCACTAGTTCTCTCTTCAGTGCCTCCACTTTGCTCGTACTGGATGCCGGTGCAGCAGCTGGTGGGGGTGTATTCACCTCTTTGGTACTGGCCAGCAAACTCTCCTTCAAACTCGCAATCGCTCCACTGGAAGACGTCGTCGCCGGCGTTGCTGGACTACTTGCTGCACTCGCTGTTGCACCATTCGCCGTTACCGGTGACGTCACACTGGCTGGTGCCTGCGCAGGAGCTGTACTGGCCGCCAATCCCTTCTCGCTCTCGCTTTTAAAGAATAAATCGCGTTTGCTCTGCAACTAAAACCCCCCAAAATACAAAAAACCGGTTACTTCAATTACAGCATTCGAAATATTAAAAAAATAGTAGAAAAAACAAAATTAAACACTTCATTTCCGGTTCTATTCACACGCCTCGATACTTAAGTAGTCCGCCAAGCCAGCAAAACGTCTTAAAGCTTCACAAAGAATGCCCCAGTTTCTTTTAAATTTTTCCTTCTTCCTTTTTTAAAAAACTTCGTCTAAAGATTTAACGTTGCATAACAAGCTTTAAATCACTTCAAGTGGCTTTTCCACGTCTTTTAATAGACATTCCAGACGCTGACTGTGGAGGTTCCACAGTCCACGTGCCTAGCTTGGGGAATGGGGGAGGAGCCTGTCTGTAAAACCTTCTTCATCGATCCGCGCCTGTCTTATTTCGTGTTTACTCGCCACTTCTCCTCCCTTTTGTTCCTTCCGGGAGGACGAAAAGAGAGACTTTTGTGGAAAACGTAAACGCAAAATGAGCTGAGGTACTCACTGAGCAGCGCGAGAAAGAGAGGGAGGGGGAAATTCTTTTGCCATGTGTTCCCTTTTTGCTACGGGGGGAAGAAAAGGGGCACGAGTCTACGTAAATATAGAACCGAACAGTGGACCATCTGCTTTCGCTACTGCTTCCTATTCTCTTTCCCATTTATTTATTCCCCCATTTTTTTTTTGGCTCGCGGATTTCCCAAGGTTTCACTTTCGCTTTTCTGTTATCTCTTTCACAATAACTTACAGCGGCAATGCTAGAAGGCGTGGCGGTGTATGAAATTGAACTAGTGGCTAAAACGGAGCTTGTAGAATTACTAGCCGTCGTATTAGAAATTGTGGCCGTTGTGGTAGCCACGCCCCCTGGGGCGACTTGGGTTTGGGTTTGCTCGAAAAGGCGTTGGCGCTGAGCCAAACGATCCAGACTGGAAAGCCGGTACCCGCCCAATCGACTCGTTGAGTTGGAGAGACTGGACAGCGAAGAAGGGGCGTGGTCGGAACTGTTGTTAGACATGTTGAGTGAATTCACCAAACTCGACACAGAGGAAGCACCCCTCGCCTGATGAGCTAAAGGTGCTGACTGGGGCTTGTCGTCAGATTCGCCAGATTGCAGGGGAAGCCGGCGATGGCGCTGAGCGACGGGAGGCGGGGCGCGACTCAAAACGGGAGGCGGGCCTTGATTTGCCCCGCGCACGCGCCAGGAAGCCCGACGCGTGATACTTGAGGGTGAACTCGGCGTTTCAGCACTCATCTTTGTTTTTTTAACAATACGTAAAATCCGCAATCCAAAAAAGGAATCGAGCAAACAAAAAAATCACACAAGCTTCAGATTTGACTCCTTCACGTTTAATATATTCACGCGACTGGTTTGTGTCAAGCGTGAAAAATCCCCTGGAGACCTCCTGGAGCGCCAACGCACACAACTGTTCCTTTTTCCTTCTTCCTTTTAAATCTTCAAATGAAAGACGTTACTGTTGTCGTTATCTTAGCAAAACACTTTGGGCAAGTTGATATGCATAGAGCGAGTTGATATGCATAGAAAATGGGAGCAACAGGCACTAGTTGGGTCCCTAATCAATTCACACAAATAACGATGATCTCATATTCATAAATCAAATTTCGCCAAGAACGCCCATCTTAAAAACGCCCGAATTTGCATAACCTTTAGCACCGTATAACTTGCAAGCTAAACTGTTTTTTCTTGTATCTTCAAACACTCGAAATGAACGCAAAATTGGACTAGAAATGTCAACTATTTCAAGAAAATGCACCGGAAGGCGTAGGTGGTACCCCCTCTATGTAACGTTCCGTTTCAATGTCTTCTCAAGGCTAAAAAAGAACGGCCCTTTCTCTTTTTCCGTCTCGCTGCGACGCCCCAAACCGAGAACCACATAAGTAAAGCGCCTGACTAGGACTGTCTCAGACTCTAAACTGAAGCTTTTGGCTAAATGCGATAAGCCACAAGAAACAAGAAACAAATTCTAGCCATATATAAACGAAGAAAGGGGCGGAGCTTCGACGGGCTCCTTGCCTAATTTCCTTTCAAGACTCGTTATCTGTCGAGCGAGAGTGTTTCTGTTGGCCTGGAGAAGTCTAATGAAGTCACGCACACGGAAAAGTGTTACAGCGATATACTTACAGCTGTTGAGGTGGTGCCGGATATATCGGTTTGCCCATAAGGCAAAAAAGAAATTTTTTTTTTATCCAAAATGTCGGTCCCGGTTTTTACATCACAATGTGCCCGTCGTATGCGATGAGGTGAAGAAGGCCATAAAAAAAGAAAAAAAAGAATAACATTAGCATAAAATTGAATTTAATTTGTTCAAAGGTTTAGGCTTAGGCTTGCACATCTACAACAAAAGATCACAAAAAACATGAGTTTAAATTATGGAAAATCCCCAGTTTCATTTTTAATTCCACTTTAAACTGTCTTAAAAATAAATTACAAGGTGGGAAAGTGTCGATGGAGGGGTTACGGGTCAATTTGCTGGTAAATCTTAGATGGGGATTCACAATCAAGACTCGTTTTTGAAACATGACAGCAAAATTTGAACAACAACGTTCCCAACACATGCCAGGATCACAAATGACCTTTTTCTGTCAGAGACGTGTTAATTAGAGACTTATTAAAGGCATACCGGCAGAAAATGAGAACGGAAACCCACGGAGAGTAAAAGGGATTTTTAGGGTGGAGCCAAAAATAAATTGTCAAAATGAGCGTTTTTCACGGAAGTCTCGCTAGCAGTTTATCTTGGGGATGGAATATAACAGTACAGGGTTGGCCAGGTGTGACTGGGGCGACGTAAGTAATATTTGTCGAGGACAACAGCAGACCAGACTAGCTAGTTTTTGGCACTCTTCCCGTGGAAGACGTGCCAAAGAATTCAGGGAGTTTTCCCAGGATTAGGGGAAAAAAAGTGAATAATATGAGCGGGGAGCCACATGGCTTGATGTGAAGCTTATCTGTTTGCTTTTTAAAACTATGCAGACCCTTGGTAGTAAACAGGAGATGGATTGCTTTTGGTCCGTCGGACCGGAGCAAATAGGGGGGGGGGGGATAGGGAGTTGAAGGAATGCTTAGCAAAGAAGACGCAAGAGATAGCAAAGGCTTTTCTTGTAGGGTGGGTACTTGTAAAGGAACGAAAAGAAATGGATGGGGTCAATTTACATAGGCGTTGAGAAAGCTCTAAATGCATATCGTGTAACGTGTAATTGGGGAGTTTGGAGGGCGTTAATTATGTACGAGGGATGGAGTTGTTCTTCAATTTGGGCCAAGATGCCAAGTTCGTCGTTCTAGCTCTTAATTACGAACAAGTCTAGTGGCGTGCTGTCACCCAAAAACTATAACATAGATTAGCAGCTGAGTTGGGTTGAGTGCACTCCTTGATAAGATCCTGGAACAGTTACCGTTGCTGTCATTAACAAGGACAATTGGATAAATCATTTAATCAAGAAGCTGAGATACGATGTATGATCTCAAGAAGCTGGACTATCATAAAGTTTTTTTTTTAAACACAGCTTCAAGTTCAAATTCGGCTCTTGACAAAAAAATTCAATGAAGGGAGAAAAATTAGGTTTCCAGATCAGTTAATAGAATGGTTGCACTTACCGCTTTTCATGACTGCAATGGAATGGCAAGACGAAGCACGCTAATGACTCAAAACAGTAGGGTTTAGATACTCTAAAATATGGTATTCAACGCCCAAATTCCAGAAAGCATAACAGACACGAGCAGGCCAACAACAACGCTCAACGGCCGCCTTTTTCTGCGAGGATCTTTTATTGTAGTTTCCAGACGTCTCGCTAGGATCCCAACACCCCTTTATTTTAGTGTCAATAGCTTATTGAGCTATAGGAAGAATAGTTTTGCGGGTTAACAGCTTATAATCAAGCAGGCGACAGTTTGAAGTGACAATAGACAACTCCCAGAGGGGAAAACAAACTGACCCACGCGCAACGTTAAACTGCATATGAAATAACATTATTCACCAAAGTGCAGTAGGTGAGAATGTCGTCCCAAGACAGCGGTAAGAAAGGGATTTTGACATCCCTTGTTGATGGATCGCTCATACCCATTTCTGACAAAGATACAGTAATTATTATTTATAGCAAGTGGCTTTAAAAAGAAAATAATTTTTATTATGCTTTCATTTAGTATGGAAAATGCAGACCCGTTAATGAATTTGAGAAGCTTAACAGAATAGGCGAAGGCACTTATGGCATCGTCTGTAAGTTTTTATCAGTATTATAATGAAAAGTAATTAGATTTTGTATTGCATTGCATACATATAGATCGAGCTAGAGACTCTAAAACGGGGGAAGTGGTAGCGTTAAAGAAAATCCGCATGGAAAGGGAGAAAGATGGCTTGCCAGTTAGCAGCTTACGTGAAATCCACTTGCTGCTGGATTGCAAACATGAAAACATCGTAGCTTTGAAAGAAGTGGTCGTTGGCAGGAGTTTAGAAAGGTAACAATCATGTATTGTAAATAGTCCAGTACTTCTAATTAACTGCTTTATCTAGTATTTTCTTGGTGATGGAGTACTGCGAACAAGATTTGGCCAGCTTATTGGACAATATGCAGACTCCGTTCACAGAAGCTCAAGTTAAATGCATAATACTACAAGTTTTCCGCGGTCTGGCGTACTTGCATCGTAATTTCATCATCCACCGCGATCTGAAAGTTTCTAATCTGCTTATGACAGACAAAGGATCGGTCAAAATTGGTAGCTTTTCTTTCTAACCCTTCAGATTCTAAAAAAATGCTAACATTTGTTCATTTTTTTTTGCAGCCGATTTTGGATTGGCCCGGAAGTACGGAATTCCCCTGAAACCCATGACCCCAAAAGTGGTGACTTTATGGTATCGCGCTCCTGAATTACTTTTACAGTCCAAAACGCAAACCACGGCCATTGATATGTGGGCCGCTGGCTGCATTTTAGGTAATTAAATCGATGGTCTCATTAATTTTTAATTAATTATGTATGGAAAACAAGGCGAGCTTTTGGCTCACAAACCTCTGTTGCCCGGTCGCTCGGAAATTCACCAACTGGAGCTCACGATCGACTTACTAGGAACGCCCAACAGCAACATTTGGCCCGAATTTTCCACTTTGCCTGCCTTAGAGAATTTTACGTTGAAGCAGCAACCCTATAATAACTTGAAACACCGTTTCCAAGGTTTGTCAGCCGCTGGGTTGCGTCTCTTGAACTTTTTGTTCATGTATGACCCTAGTAAACGGGCGACTGCCGAGGAATGCTTGCAAAGTTCGTACTTCCGGGAACAACCATTACGTAAGTTGGGTCCATACTGGAAACTTCCAAAGCAGCTAATAAAGATATTGTTGAATAGCATGTGACCCCAAGATGATGCCGAGTTTCCCTCAGCACAGAAATATCAAATCGACCCGGAACCAAGAGAATCAGGCCCCAAGACCAGCCAACGAGGGAGATTCTTTGTCCGCCATTTCGGATTTGGTATGGGATTAATTATATACTAATAATTAGTCGTAAAATGTGGTAATTTTTTAGTTTCAGTTACCCAAGAAGAAGTAAGCAGATGCGAATGATGACTATGGCTCTTTTTTTATGTGTGTACAACACGTGGGTAAGTCACGTTGTTTCAATACATTCGCCCGTATCGTTCTGTAAGCACTTTTTTCTATTTAATTGGCTAAAACATATTACAGATATTCGCGATCTGGCTTGGTTTTCTTGGCGAATTTCTTTTCTCCATGAGGAAACCATCTATGCTTGGTGGTATGGGTTCTTTTCATAAGCTCAGCGCGAATAAATTGCTCAGGTTTTTTGACAAAATGTTCATCCGCTTCTTTGGCGAGTTGCACATTTAACGGAGAATTAGGTTGGGCTGATCTTGCTGGCATAGGTAGGGTGGCTTCGTATGGAAATCTGTTAACAATATTTAAATCTCGTTATGACTATGTTTTTTTTTTTATATAAATACTGTATAACAAAAAAACAATGATAGAAAATATGCACTCATATTATAGAAGGTTCTCGTATATGGTATATTATCTATTATAATTATACGTTATTAAGTGTGTTTTTTAACAACATAAATACACTAAGGCAAGCTTACTTAGGTTCCGGATGCCAGCAAACAATCGTCCCATTTCGAGCAATTACGACGTATTCTTCTTCATTATTAAAGGCACTACAAGTAGTGGATGTTCTGCTAGTTAGGGCTGAGCCTTGCAAAACCGTTTTTAAGCTACCACCTAAGCTAATATTCGTTAATTCGCGGAAGCAAACTCCACTTACTCGTGTAAATACACTTGCCGCCATCTTTGTAATAATCGATTGAAATTTTCCATCAGGATGATCAAAGGCAAGACCAAAACTTCATATCGATAGCAATTCGTTCGCTTTGGGGTTTTGGGTGACACATTTTTAAAAATAAAGTCGCGCAATTTTAGTCGGGATTCGCGATTCGTAGTTACTAGCATTTTCGGTCACGATGTTGTCTTTGTCTTACGCAATGTTCTGCACGTGCTGATCAGATCATTGCCCTTGATTGTAATCTACTGAAAAAGATTAGATTTTATCATATAGGCTAGCTAGATTTTAGACTTTACCTATAGTCACGGAAGTGATTTACCCTAAAGACCGCAGACTTTCTGTTAGCGATCCAGTCGGGTATTTCTTTCTTCCCAAGTCAAACGAAAATATTTATCCTACCTAGTATTCACTACATACTTAACACTGCCACTGACAAGTCAAAATATATTATACACCATGTCTGTTATTGAAAGCTTGGTACCATTTGCTTCTCTATCCACTATTTTACTGTGCCTAGTGTTAAAAGTACCCCAAATCAAGAACTTATACTTGGCTAAAACTACTCTTGGGTTGAGTCTAATTAGCATTCTCCTTGAATTAACCGGGTAAATAATATAGTGCCACATACATAAATGTCCAAAGATATTTTCTTAATCTTGTTTTAAAAAATATATATAAGGTATACCATCGTTCTCTGCTACAATGTATCCAACTCCTATGCATTGCTTGCCTACCTGGAGTACCCATTCTTGGTAATCCAGGATGTTTTCCTCTTGGGGCTCTATTTTTCCTACAGTGGGAACCTGGGACTGCCAGTTATAACCTCATTAGGCCTTTATGCTGCTGTCGTGTACTCGCTCGCTTTCAAGGTCACGCCACCTTACGTTATTGGCACTTTAATCGTAAGTTTTTGTCAAAAAGGAAAATCCAATTAACAAAATTCGCAAATTGCATTAGCTCCTAGTCACGCCTATCGCTGCCGCCAGTAAATTAGCCCAAATCCGGGTGATTTGGGCAACACGGAATTCCAAAACCGTTAGCGTTCTAACTTGGGGCATCGCAGCTTATACCTGCATAGGTAATAGTTTTTAACTAAAAAAAAGAGGAAATATACAAAACACTGATTTTCGGAATTGTTCTCTAGCCCGGCTGCTAACAACGGCCTTTGAGACACGCGACTCGGCACTGATGATCACTTACACCGTCAGTTTGGTCCTAAACTTGGCGATTATTGCCTCTGCTTTGCATTTCCGCCGTGGGGAATCGAAATCCGGCTCGAAAACCGACTGAAACCCTCCTTTTTTATTGGCTTGCGAAAACAAAACAGGGAAACAAAGGAATGGCACTGTTGCAAATATCTCAATTGTTGAATTGTTCCGCTTTTGTTCGCCATGGCATGTAATCAATTACCACCAGCGTTCCTTTGTTTAGTTCGTGGGAATCGTGTGCTCGTGCTGTGCAAACACGGTGCAAGGAAGTACCAATGCGGAATTAAATAAGAGGTTACGTTAGGAATAACATTAGGAATTACGTCACGTTTCTTCTGGTTCTTCCAACACTAGTTCGGGATTTGGGGTAGTTACGATTTCGTCGTTGTCGTTAGCTAAAACTGCGGTTTCGGTCGGTTCTTCTTGAAGAATGTGGCGCTGGATACGGGTAGAAAGGAATTTGGTGTCTTGGGCATTGGGCAGGAAGAAGTAATTGGGTAATTTTACATCGTCTGGGGAATTTGTAGCCGAATATTGATCCGTTAGATCATTTAAGATAGTTTGAAGACTTGAAGGGGTCTCGGTTTGGCAATCGATTATCCATACTTGGAATTTCTCACCCAAAGCTGTGACAAATTCAGGCAAGCGATTAACTTCTTCATGCTCCGGATTTTCGCCCTCCGAGTTTGGTAGTTCTGTTCGAATTTCTGCGCAGAGTTCTGCAGAAAATTCACCATTTTCGGTTATTTCTATTTCCGAGGGATCCACGTGGGAATTGGAGGAATCTTCGCCTTCTTCTGCTAATTCTGCCAATGGAATCAAAGCTGACGAGTCGAGATATAGCTTTTGTAATAGGAGAAATCGTTTTTCGTCCAACAACTGCGTTAGCTTGCTCTCCAAGTCAGCCTCGTTTATAGCCTCTGACGTCAGAATAAGTAAGGTCACGGGCTCTTTTTCACCAGTGGGATTGCCTTAAAAAGAGCAAATCGCAAGTTGAAAACAAGGTGGTTTTAATGGAAAAGCGACGACGGAGCTTAGAACTAAATTACTTTCTGATGATTCTGCCTCATCTTCATCAACACTAAAACCGATTGCTTCCCAATCGAGCTGGGAACGTGACAAGATAGGCAAAATATACCAATTAGAGTTAAGCTAGAGATTGCGTGATCGACAAAAGTTACCGTTTTGCGTTCCACGCCTTCTTCCAAAACTCGCTTTTCAGCCTGCAATTCTGCCAACAACGTTTGACGTAGTAATGGCACATTTGCTCCTTGTACAACAGCTACTGGATACCCACTCTGATTATAGAAAAGAGAAAAAACGCATAAATATAACTTTTTCTACAAAAATAATAGGTTTTTTACAGCTAGGAAAAGCCAGGTTGGTTCACTCCGACCCCGGAATTTTCGCAGGAGACTGATGGTGTCAGCTTTGGCCTGCAATAAAAAGTTAAGAGAATTAGCAAAAAAGTATAAATCATGGTATTCTTAAGGTCACCGTAGCACAATGTAGCATATCTTCGCCCAGCTGCAATTTCATTTCTTTCAAATGTGAAGCCATGGCGACACATGGACCACACCATTCTTGGTACACATCCACTACTGCAAAATATATAATTTAACTAAGTACGCTAACACGTAGCATAATTATATAAGAACTTAGAAAGATTATAAATGTTCGCGTAATTGATATGACGCATCTCGAAAACTGAATGTATAGTGATTACGCAAAAATGGAAATTATCGTTATACACAATCAATTATGCCATCATTTAAATTTCGCTGCGGTGTGCCTGATCATTGGACATTATAGGTGCAAAATGTTACTTAATCGCAAATAGTCAAATATTCTTACGGTGCTTAGTCTACTTGTTCACTCTCCGTTAACTTAACATCTACAACTTAGTTTAAAAATTAAAAAAACAGTCCGCTTCTATTATTACCTGTCAAACCTATTCGCAGTACCAGTTCTTCCCATTCATCATTAGTGCAAATTTCTTGCTGCCATTGAACTACTTCCGGGCGTTTTTTTCCCGCCATTTTTCTCGCCAATGCCAAAGCACCCTGTAGTACATACAATCATTTATTAGTTTTCAGAATGTATATTGACACTGCTATGAGCAATTGTAGACAGATTGTACCATTGCCATGACAGAAATTCCTCTAACGAAGCATGAAGCGAGAATTTGCAAACAATGAGCACTAGTGCAAGCTTGGGAACAAACTGAAAGCCGTGGCGTCGAAGAGACATCAAGCTTCCGCCGAAAGACATGAAGCACTTATACGCATGACCTCTCTATGACCATTTTTCTCCGATCTATCAATTTAATTTTTCATCGTCCCTAATCCATAGCGAAGTGAATCTTTGGGGGGGGGGGGGGG